>CAUYPK010114640.1:0-51853 GCA_963574355.1 Loris lydekkerianus
GAATTTCGGCTCTTTGCCTCTTATCATTATTTTGTATACTGTGGCTCTTTGCCAAGTTTGGATTTTGTTATGCTGCTTCTGAGGAGGGACCTCTGAGGAGCGATCTCCGAGCGCATAGTCGAACTTGTTCGCCACCCCTGCTTTAAATAATGGTTACTGGGGCGTTGTATATTCTTATGGTATCAAAATAATATGACACAAAGAAACAGCTTAATCTTATCACGGAGGGATCAGGCTGTCACCCAAATTATTAGCATAGATTTAAATTAAGCCTTTAAATCTAAACTTAAGGATACCATAAGAAAATAACAGAGCAAATCCAGAAGTGGGACTGTCTATGGGATAATTGGCCCAGAATCGTCAATGGGACAGGATCACAAGCATCTACTATTCTAGATCAAAATATCTGACATAATAAGCAGTTAGTTCTAAGATGTGAAAAAGGACTGAATCCTGGTTTAGTAAGACCAGCTATAAAGGACACTTCTGGGGAGCGCTGGGAAATTTTAATGTGGATTAATATTAAGGAATATTAATCTTCTTTGGTGTGATAAAATGATTTTAGAGATGTATATTAAAATATTTAGAGGTTAAGTATCATGATATACATATGCATATATATGTATGTGTGACTATTTTAAATGATTTTTAATGGGGTTAATAGTAAGGAGTACTTGCCACTAGGTACTTAACGATTATATGAAATTCATTTAAAAGTTTAGCTCAATGCTTAAAGCACTGTTACTATTCCTATGACAGAGAGCAGTCATCAGTTTCAGTAATTAAGTTACATGTAGCCTTTCTATAAATCATTTATTCAATGTTTGAGAAAATCCCCTGTACCTAAGTAGTGGGCCACATGTTAGATTTGCAATATGCAACTTGCCCTCACTCAAGAAGCTCATAGTTCATGACTGAACAAAGAATTACATACCAAATTGTTCTAAGGAGCAATTTCATAGAGGTCCCAAAGCTTTAGAGGGTCTGAAGGATATAAAGTAGTAGCCATGTAGAAAAAGAGAAAGTAGGGTGGGAAGGATATAATTGCTAATAAATTTCATTTGGTTATCACAACCATCCTCTAAAAGACATACAGAGGATTATATCTACTATAAAGATAAAAATCTGGCGCTCAGAAAGGCTGAGAGATTCACATTAAGACAATTAATTGGCCAGTACACTTTTATTTATTTATTTATTTTGAGACGGAGTCTCATTTTGTCACCCTCGGTACAGTGCCATGGCATCCTAGTTCAGCAACCTCAAACTCTTGGACACAGTGATCCTCTTGCCTCAGCCTCCTAGGTAGCTGAGATTATAGGCAACCGCCACAACACCCACTTACTTTTTTTTTTTTTTAGAGACAGGATTTTGCTCTTGCTTAGGCTGGCCTCAAACTCCTAAGCTCAAGAAATCCACCCACCTTGGTCTCCTAGAGAACTAGGATTATAGGCATCAGCCAGTGTGCCTGGCCCAGTACACTTATTAACATGGCCTATAGGACCCTGTATCTTCTGACCCTACTTTACCTCTACTACCAACTTTCATACCAACTACATCTCTTCAAGTCTCCTCCTCACTTATGCCAGCTATATTTATGTTTTCTACGCCTCAAATACACTAATCTCATTCCTACCTCAATCCTTCTGTTTTCTCTTCCTAGAATCATCCTTGTCATCAGGCCTCAGCTCCAATGTCTCTTCTTCAGAGGCCTTCCCTATCCTTCCATTCTAAAAAAAGTAGGCTCCCGTTGCCTTCTTACTGGCTCTGAGACCAAGCTGCTAAATCCCATTGTTCGTAAAATGATGCACCCAATAATGGTTCACATGTTAGCAATTCCACTGCTCTTTAAGCCCAAAATCTCCTCCCTTTCCTGTGCAAAAATCCTGTTTCTGGTTATTCTTCTAACATCTCAGCAGCCTATTACTATAATTTCCAACAGCCCAACCAGGCCATTGATCTGCACTATTATCTTCTTTATCACCATCACAAACACATACCAAGAATTTACCAAGTACCAGGCACTGTTTTAAGTGTTTTTCATGTATTAACTCATTCTAATGTCACAATAACCTTATTAAGTACTTATTAATGCTCCCATTTGAGATAAAGAAACTGGAGCACAGAGTTTTTAAGTATCTTGACCAAGGTCATTCAGCTAGGAAGACACAGGATTTGAACACAAGCAATCTGGCTTCAGAGCCTTTACTCTTTATATTATGCCATGACATGCCAAGAAAGATATTTTGTTCTTAATAAGGGTATTTTAAAATAAAAGCAGCATCTGTTAAGGCATATGGAAAAATTCATTTAAATCATAAAGTAAAAACCTATCAAAAATGTATGCATTTTAAATAAGATGAAAGTTTTGTAATTTGTATTTACCGTATATACTCTAGTATAAGCCGAGTTTTTCCCGGTACAAAATTTGTGCCGAGTTCGGGTTTTTCAGCACAAATTTTGTGCCGGAAAAAACTCGGCTTATACTCGAGTACATATGGTAACTTGAAAATAAGCATCTTACAAGGGTACATGTGAAGCTTAGTAAACGTAGAATATAAATGTCTTAACATAATAACTAAGAAAATGCCAGGAAGGCTGTGTTAACCAGTGTAATGAAAATATGTCAAATGGTCTATAAAATCAATGTATGGTGCCCCACGATCGCATTAATGTACACAGTTATAATTAAAAAAAAAAAAAGAAAAGAAAACTAACTTTAAGACAGTAGTAAGCTACTAATAATTGCTTTTATGTGAATTTTCAAAAAGTAGTTACGTCGGAGTTTTTCTCAAAGTATTCAAACTATAAAAAGGATCTAATTGATTTTAAACTTTGTTTTTTCAAAAGCAAATTAATTGAAATGTCTTACCTTCTATTCCCAATCTAATCTTCTTAAGACCCCTCTCCTTCAAAACGGATTTGGCCACATCTCTGTTTTCAATGTATTTGAAAAATCTATATAATTTTGTGCTATAAATAACTGGAAACAAAACACAAAAATATTTTTTGTATTAAAATCAAAGTACTTAGAGATAAACTTACATTTATCTTGATTAAAGAGACCTAACAACCTTAAAAGCCTAAATAATGGATGCAGTAATGCCAAAGGATGACTAGCCAACATGACAGAACAATATTCAGTATAGTTAATGTAGAAGCAAATGTCTACTTAAGTGGAAACAAGAAAAGCTTTGACAACTAATCAGGTAACCCAATCCATAGGAAGAATTTCCTACTGAAAAATACATCATGTATACACGTATCAAAATGGGATCTGCCCCAACTTTCAAAAATGATGTCACTGACATCATTATCGAGTGGGCAAAATAAAGGACTTTACTAAAATGCCTACAAGGCCTAGTCTAGAAGGGGAAAAACTGCCTCGTCAAAGAGTACAAAACAGATAACATTTTACATTTCATGGATTGAGCAACTATTAATAATTTCCCAAAAGACAAAGACCCTCCCCACAAACTGATTTCCATTCAGGCGAACAGCTTCATTTAATACTGATGTTAAAAATGGCAGATTCGAGCAAGTTCTGCCTAGGTTAGTCTGTTTAGAGCAAACTGGCTTTGCAAAGGACAGACATTCCACTGACAACATGTTGAGTCTTCCAAATGTGCTGGGAACTTCAGGGAGTTAGACTGATGGACATTCCTCGCCTTCTCTCTTTCAGGTGGAGTTATCTCCCTTAACAGGTGAACTGCAAAGGTTTTTTCAAAAAAAGAAAAACACACTCACAAACCAAACATGCTGGTTTAAGAGTCAATAAAAGGAAAATACTTATACAAATTCTACTATGGGGTAAATCAGTTATTATTAATACATCTTTAAGATAGCTGATATTTTAAGACAAGAATTTTTTGACATCTCAGAAAGGATAGTGTCTGTTAGAAAAATCAGGCTGGAAAGACTATTGCTATCTCTTTAAATAAATTTTCTTTAGGTTGGAACATATTGGCATAAAATGAAACATATTTAGACAAATTAAGTAAAAATTAAGTAAATAAGTACTTTAAAGCTTCAAAGCTTAAGATAAAAAAGTAAGAAAACAAGGAAAAATGTGAAATGGGAAATTCAACAATAGAAAACAAAAAGGCAGGTTTATTTATCATAATTCCTTTTTCACTATGTCATTTCTGTGTTCTATAGTTGGCTCTACTTTCTTGGACTTAAACCTTTTGAAAAATCAAACATAAATTATAAACTTATTCATTCCTTTTTCTTTACAAAAAATAATTTACTACACTTCTTTTGATTTTTAGTAATCCTTCATTTTTCTTGTGTTTTGTTCAACTTTTTATTCCACATATTATTATAGAAAACCATTGTCAAAGAGCCTAGGACTGAGGAAATAGCAACATAAATGACTATTACTGTAACTATCCATAAAAGACTCACAACACTCACTGAAGTACATCATGAAAAGGAAGTATCTCAACATAAATGCTGAAAAGTGCTATCATAATTTATATTAGAATAATCTTCTGAAAATCTACTTTAGAAGTCAGAGAGAATATCATTTGGAGTCTGCTTTGTTTTGTTTTTAGGAAAGAGTATGTAAAATGGAAAATTCAGAGATTAAAGGGTTTGGGTACTTTCTATATTCTTTTTTTCTTGTTTTTTTTTGTTTTTTTTTTTTCTTCTGTCGAGACAGAGTTCTATCCTATGCCCTCTATCCTCATGGCGTCACAGCTCACTGCAACCTCAGACTTGGCTGTGAGCATCCCCTCAGCCTCCGAACCCGCTGGGATTACAGGTGCTTGCCATGTTGCCCACTTGGGTTTTTCAATTTTTTTCATGAGTCAGGGTCTCGCTCTCGCTCAGACAAGCCTAGAACTCCTGAGCTCAAACAATCCTCCTGCCTTAGCCTCCCACAGTGCTGGGATTACAAGTATGAACCACCACACCTGGCTAAATATTCTTATACTTTTTCCTTAAATCCTAATGCTTAACAAGTCAACAGACTAGAATATAGAATAAGATGCTAGACTATTTTAATCAGTTCCTTGAGTCATTATTTCAATTATTGTTCTCACTCTATGAAACTGGTTAAAAAAAAAAAAAAATACTAATACAAAGTTCATCAGGAAAAACAATGTAAGAGATTCTCTAACCAAAAAATAAAAGGCATTAGTCAGAAAAGTTTAGAAATGCAATAAGAAAAATAGTTGCTGCTCAAGATACGCTGTTTTAGTCAGAAATACCTAAAAAAAAACTATAGTTCCACAAAGCTGAAGTGTCCCCATGAAGGGACACTGTATTTTCCAGGAACATACACGATGTTTAAAAAAAAGATCAGAAAGGACAGCGTCTGTCTTAGAACTGCATTTAGAAAAATCCAGCCGAAAAGGCTATCTCTATCTTCTCAAAAGAATCTTCTTTAGGTTATAATATCTTGGCAAAAAATTAAATATATTTAGACAAATTAAGTAAAAATTAAAGTTACCCTCAAAATTAATGAATTCAAACTTCTATATTAATACAAAAGACAAAAACTCTTTGTTAAAAAGAACAAAAAAGCTATTTTTATAATCTACTCCAGGACCTACTTCTCCAGGATGCTTCTAAATACAAGGAAAAAAATCTATCAAGATCCAGATAGTCGATAAAGCAAACCACTTCTGTGTATGGTATGTGTTTGTGCACAGGGCGGGACAGTAAATACTTTGGGCTTTGCAAGCCATGCAGTCTCTGTTGCAACTACTCAACTCTGCCACTGTAGCATGAAAGCAGCCATAGATGATACATAAAATTTTATTTATAAAAACAGGCCCCAGGCTAGCTTTGACCCGCAGGCTATATAGTTTGCTGATCCCTGGTGTACAGTAAGAGTTCTTTCTTTATAAAAGCAAGAGATAATCTGGAGTGATTCCGGTAAAAGAAAACATGTCACAATACTTACTTTGTGAATATTCTTCTCCCATCTGTGGTGGGTATTCTTCATCCCAATCAACCACATCATCATCTGTAAGCACCACTATATGGCATTCTCGTTCCCCACTCTGGGCACTGGCTACCATGAGAGGGAGGATCATTTCTTCCAGATAAAATTCAAATTGTCTACGAGCACCATCATTCGATAACTCATGCATTAGGGCACCTGAAATGAAACCCACAAAAACATCTTGATTTTTTTAATGGCAGATAAACAAAAGAAGAGCAGAAGCAAAGCACAAATAAAACATCAAATTAGTTCAGTCTTTATATTGGGACCCTACAGTTAATTTGCTGGTTATTTTTTAGTTACCAAAACTTTTCCAAGGAGTTCTTACAGAATTGTAGAATCTTACAGCAAGAAGAGCCAATTAAAGAACATCCAACACAAGCTTCCTCATTTTACACATCATGAAGTAATTTTACCTACAGTTACAAAATGAATTTGCAAAATCAGAATTGAAACCTCATCCCTACCCAAGGTATACTTTTCACTATATCAAATTATCTTCCATAAGCATATACAATTACATATGCCTTAAAGTATATCTGAAAGATACTTTTCAGATCATTCATGTGAACTGAAATAGTTCTCATATTCCACTCTCACATGTTCTCTTTCTCAGAAAGTTATTCACAAGCAGCATTAATATTTCACTGTAAGAAAAGAAGATGAGATAGGTCAAAAGGATTTGGAATAAAGTAGGCAAAAGGCCAAGCAAAATACAACATGATACAGGAAAAACAGGAATTTTATAGAGGACTTCACCTAGAAGTGAGAGGGCTAAAAAATAGACTTCACTCTACTTAAGTTAGACATAACAACTACAAGTTCCTAAATACATGGCCATAAACTCACCTGCACTAACCTAATCATTTTCTTTTATTCTTACTTTAATAGCAATATCCTATCACCTACCTAAGGCTATACCATCTCAGGGGCTAATGCTATTCCATTAGCCTGGCAGGAGAAGCTGAAGCAACTGTGTACATTAGTGTGTGTGTAAAAAAACTGGAAGAAGGTTAAAGAGGAGCACTAGAACTCAAATCTATAGTCTCCCAGGGGAAAGCATTCCTTTCCTACAAATTGTCTCTATGAATATATTGAGTAGCAATAATACATGATAATACTAATTAATATTATAATAATTAAATGATCACCTAATAACCTATTTATTATTACTTACCCATGTCTCTCTCTAGATAGGCTATTTCCCATTATTATTTTTATTATTTATTTATTTATTTATTTTTCACAGTGGGGCCCATTGTTATTTTTAAAAATTCCCTTCATGGTGGGGCACAGTGGCTCGCGCCTATAATATTAGCACTCTGAGAGACTGAGGTGGACTGAGGTGGACTGCTCAGCCTGAGCAAGAGCATGACCCTGGTCTCTACTAAAAACAGAAAAACTAGCTGGGAACTGTGGCAAGCACCTGTAGTCCTAGCTACTCCAGAGGCTGAGGCAAGAGAATCACTTGAGCCCAAGAGTTGAGGTTGCTATGAGCTATGATGCCACAGTATCTACTCAGGGTGACAGAATGAAACTCTGTCTCAAAAAAAAAAAAAAAAAAAAAAAAATTCCCTTTATAATCAATTTCCCTATGTGTATCTTAACAAATTCTCTTTCTCCTAACTTCTGAATCCTTTTTTTTCAGTCCTGTACCCAAAGGCCATACATATATGCACATGTGCATACACACACACACACACACATATAAGTTTATTTTTCTTTCTTGAGACAGGGTCTCACTCAATTGACCATGCTGTAATGCATGCTCTGATCATAGATTACTGCAACCTCAAACTCCTGGTATAGGTTACCCTCCTAACTCAGCCTCCTGGGTAGCTGAACTATAGAACCATGCCCAGCTTGATAATTCTAATCTGTTTTCTATTCTCACTACTCTACAAAACTGCTCTTGTTGTGGTCTCCAAAGAGGCTTTGTATTGTTAAAGACAATAAACATAATTTGCTCTCACTCTTCTCTATGTTGAATCTCTTACACTGACTACTCCCTCTTTCTTGAAACATACCTTATCCCTAAGAAACACTGATATAATTATCCTGGGTTGTTTTTTGTTGTTGTTATTTGTTTCCATTTTTGTTTTTTCTCATTTCTGGCCATTCTTCCTTAGCAACTTTTGCAACTCTTTTCTCCTCTACCTGTTCATTAAGTACTACATATTGATATTTCAAGACAATTTTTAAGTTTTTTTTTTTCTTTCTTGAACCCTATATGAGAATTATAGAATTTATTTCTATTGTCTTCTATATTTGCAATGCATTATATACAACTGCCTTCTGGAAATTTCTACTTACATAACTATCTCACAGGCATTTCAAACTCAATATACCTAAAATTGAACTTATCATCTCTGTCTCTGCAGCATTTTCCAAATAAACAAAGGTTCTCAGAACCATCTCAGAATAGTGCTAGGCATACCAGAGACACTTAGTCAAATAATTAAATAAATCCTTGATTCCTCCTTCACTTTCTAATTTAAGTCATTCCCCAAGTCTTAAACATATCTTGAATTGTGCCATTTTCTTCTTCTGGCAGGCAGTATTTTCCAAAGACAGTTGTAAAATCTATGTCACAAACTTTTCTGCAAGGTGACCTTGACAATCCTCTCCCCTTTAATCAGAGTGGTCACAAAGACTTGCTTATAACCAGGGGAGCATGGTAGATAGTGCATCACTTCACAGGCTAACAGGAGAAAGTTTGCCATTGTTGCCTTCCTCTGTAATGCTCAGTCTCCAAATGGTTCCTCTCTGAACCCAGCCATTAGGCTTTGAGAAGCCCAGGTCATATGGAGAGGCCCCACATAGGTACTCTGACATTTCTAGCTAAGCCTAGTCTTTGAGTTATCCCAGTCCAGGAACCAAACATGTGAATGAAGCCTCAAGCCTTGAGTTACCCTAGCCCTTTAGTTCTTTATAGATGAGGCTCCAGACATGATGAAGCAACCCTAAGCCACCTCTGCTGCGCCCTGTGTGACAGTAATAAAATGGGCATAGTTCACGCTAAGTTTGGAAGGGTTTGTTACACAGTAATAGTTAACCACACATATTCCATCCCCTGCCCCCAACATGGTCCAAGTCATCATTAACTATGATCCAAGCTACTGCAAAAGCCTTCTAATTACATTCCCCCAACATTTGTTTTTGCCCTTCTGTAATCTATTTTCCCCAGAGCAGCCAAATCTAATTAAGTGTCTCTGCTACTCTAAACCTCTCATGACTTGTCTTATACTTAAAATAAAAATCTGAAATGCACAACTTGGTCCATAAAGACCTATCATATGAAAAAAGAGGTTATAGATCAGTGTGTACAATGAATCCTTTAAAATTTTTTTTCTTTAAATATTATCCATATACTGATGACTCCCTAGGACACATTTCTCTCCTGAACTTTAGACATGAATAACCAATGTACCATGTAAGATTTCTACTTGGATATCTAATAGATATTTCAAACTTAACATGTCCAAACTCAAGTTTCTAAATTTGTGCTTCCCATGAAATGTCTTCCATCTAAATTAATGACAATCCATACTTCCAGTTAAAAATTCTCTTCTTTAATTCCCACCCTATATTCAATCAACAACACAATTTTAAGTGGGACTTTACCTAACAAATGCAATCAATGTAACCTGGTTCAAAAAACTAAAAAAAAAAAAAAAAAATTTTTTTTTTAAAGAATTCTATTATGTAATATATCTACAATCTATTTCTCACTACTTCCACTCTGATCCAAGCTACTACCATCTCTCTTACCTGGATTTTGACAATAGCTTCCTAATTGATCTCTTTGATTCTATACCTCTCAACCTCTTTTGATCCATTTCTAAAACAACAGCAAAAAGTGATTATTTTATTTATTCATTTTTTTAGAGACAGGGTCTTACTTTGTCACCCTGGATAAAATGCTATGGCATCATAGCTCACAGCAACCTCAAAGTCCTGGGCTTAAGCAATCCTCTTGCCTCAGCCTCTTGAGTAGCTGGAACTACAGGTGCCACCCCAATGCCTGGCTTTTTTTTTTTTTTTTTTTTTAAATTTTTAGCAGAGATGGGGTCTTGCTATTTTGCTCAGGCTGGTCTCGAACTCCTGAGCTCAAGCAATCTATCTGACCCGGCCTCCCAGAGTGCTAGGATTACAGGCGTGAGCCACTGTGCCCAGCCAAAAAAATGATTCTTTTAAACCCTAGGTCAGATCAGGATTACAGCACTGAACAACTAACTCTACATTGGATTCTCTGTGAAAAGAAATGAAATAGTATCACATAACAGCCTTACAGATCACATCACTTACTTGTTCAAAACCCTCCAAATGCTTCTGATTTCACTTAAGAATACAAGCCAGAAGATAAAGGTTCTACATGACCTAGGTCCTCTGTTACTTCTCTATACTTCTCTGACCTTTACTAACGTTTTCAAACACCCCACTCCAACTATACTGGCCTCTCTGCTATTTTCAAACATGCAGGCAAGCTCCTTTAACATGTACACTGTTAACCTCTGCTTAGAATTTACTTAAATTCTTTCCTACAGTGAAGGCTTCTCTGTGTAGTCTATGTTCCTTGTCTTTTTTCCGTCTCAGTGTTTACCATGATCTAACATACTATGTGTCATTTGTTTACCTTGGTTGTTGTCTGTTTTCCCCAATAAAGTGTAAATTCCATTAGAATAGAAAATTTTGCTTGGTTTGTTCATGCTGAATTCCCCAAACTTAGAACAGTACTTAGTACAGAGTCAGTCATTAAATATTTGTTTAATTAATAAATTTTGTTTCTTCCCACCACTCATCCATCCATCTGCTCTAGACAAGCTACACTTGCCTGTTCTCAGTTCCCTACACATTATACTCCTTTCTACTTCAGAGTCTCTGCACATATCATTCTGATTTTTGTACTAGGTATATAGTCAGCTTTCCCTGCTCTTTGCCACTCCTTCAGGTCTCAGCTTTAATATCACTAACTTAGATGATTCCCCACAACTCCTGTCACACACTTCTCATAGCAGCTCATTTCTTCACTGTATGTTTCACAGTATTTCTTACTTGCTCAATGTCTGTCTTCCCCATTAGATTTTAAGCCATAAAGGTGGAGACAATGTCTGCATTTGTTCATCACTACATGTCCTATATGCATGAAACCAATGAAAAGTTTGATAAAGAAGGGGGAGAGAAATGACAAGTTAAATGATAAACTAGAAATAAACAGCTGGTATTTGGGAGTTGGAGGTAAAAGGTGGAAATGCAGCCTTCCAAGTAGCTGGGACTACAAGCACCTGCCATAACACCCAGCTAGTTTTTCTATTTTTAGTAGAGATGGAGTCTTGTTCTTGCTCAGGCTGATTTCTAAATCCTGAGCTTGAGCAATCCACCTGCCTCGGCCTCTTAGAGTGCTAAGATTACAGGTGTGAATCACCATGCCTGGCCTTAGTTTTTTATTTTTAGTAGAGATGAGGTCTCTCTCTTGGTCAGGCTGGTCTTGAACTATTGACTTCAAGCAATCCATCTGCCTCAGACTCCCAGTGTTAGGATTATAGGCGTGAGCTACTGCACTTGGCCCTCAAGTTTTTAAAAACATTTTTTATTTTTTTGAGATAGAATCTCATTATATCACCCTCAGTAGAGTGCCATGGTGTCACAGCTCACAGCAACCTCAAACTCTGCGCTTAAGCAATTCTCTTGCCTCAGCCTCCCAAGTAGCTGGGACTACAGGTGCCCACCACAATGCCTTGCTATTTTTTTGTTGTAGATGTCACTGTTGTTTGGCAAGCCCAGGCTGGGTTTGAACCCGCCAGCTCCAGTGTATGTGGCTAGCGCCCTAGCCGCTGAGCTACAGGTGCTGAGCCATAAATAAGGTTTTTAAAAAATATTTAAAATAGACATAGATCAGATATGAGCGTGTTTGAACCTGATGATTACTTTATAAAGGGAGAGAAAGACTAATGATACTAGAAGAGAGAATAAGTAGAATAGATCCTGAAAAAATGCATGAGCGGATAAAATAATTTATTAATTCAACAAACCTTTATTGATTTCTCACTATGTGTCCTAGGCACCATGGACACAAAGTCAAAAATATATTGTCCCTGTCCTCAAGTCCTACCTGGTTTAATGCCACAAAGTGAAAAACAGAGCATTAGCTAGAACCAGAGAGGGAGAAAAAACATACAAGCAAATCCTACCTCTACATTTTTACTCAAGACAAGTTCTGCTTTTGACCTCCTTTCCTCACTAGACTTGGGTATTTTCATCAGTTTTTTCAGTCTTTGGTTAAAGTCCCACTGTCTCCTACATGGATATTGCCTTTTTTCCTGGGCCTACTGAAATGGTACTTATTCAGACTTTAAATTTCATTTACCACCACATTTTCATCCAAACACACTTTGCTTTTCATTTGTTTTGCCCTAGGCCTTCTTTCTCAAGTTCAGCCCTAAGTTTTCAAAACTTCTTGGATGTGGACATGGATGTCTAATTGGGGTATAATAACTATCACAGATTACCTTCATTATATGTAAGTTCTATGACACAAGGTTGAAAAGTCAGTTCCTCCTTTACCTACCTTTTTTGCCTGTGAATCATGCCATCACTGCCTAGAATACATCACTTACCCCCTTTCTCCAGAAAGCTTCCCCCAAACGCACTCCTGAGTTGCGTATGGCTCCCATATTCTCATTTAGCACCCTATTCTTCCTCTAATATCATAATAAAATTTACTTCTCTGTCTTCCCCACTATACTACAAACATCATGACAGCAGAAATTTTGTCTTTTTTTGTTGCCTTTTAAATACCTAATACATAACAAAGTGAATGTTCAATATATAGAATAAATGACTAATAATTATGTAATCATTTAACAAGTTGTTATGAAGGATAATAAAGACAGACGTATTCACAATATATTTCCATGTGGAAATATAATAAAATGGAATGTATAATAAGATTCTTTAATATTTATCTTTTAATTTACCTTTATAGCATAATTTTGCTAATTTTTTTTAAGTAAATCTTTATTTAATACTATGTGTCAGGTACTATTCATTTAATCTTCACAGTAACTCTGTGAGATAAGTAATACTGTCTCCACTTTAAAGATGAGGGTACTAAGAAAATAGGGTTTTAAGTAATTTGCCCAAGAAATCTAGACCTCTGTATTCGATGAACATTTAATACTAATATAATTTTTTCTTATACCAAGGCACAAGCCTAGACATTTCAGAGCAAAGTGCCATCCCAAATGTTCAGTAAAGGCACATATTTGCAGGGAAAAAAAATTACTTTTGAACTTAAGTCTACACTTGTGGTATTCTTTTACATTTTTACAAAACCACTTTTATGTCTTCAAATTCTATATAGTCATTTTTTATAAGGTCTTGGAGAATCTGTTTTTCATAATACATATATATGTATTTCTTTTTTTTTTTTTTTTGACAGAGTGTCTGTCACCTGGGCTAGAATGTCATAGCCTCAGCCTAGCTCACAGTATCCTCAAACTCCTGGGTTCAAATAATCCTTCTGCTTCAGCCTTGCAAGTAGCTGGGACTGCAGGTACACACCACTATACCCAACTAATTTCTTTTTTCTATTTTAGTAGAGACATGGTTTCACTTTGCTCAGGCTAATGCTCCTGACCTCAAGCAATTTTCCTGCCTTGCCCTCCCAGAGCCATGCACACGCAACCAGTGCTTTGTCTACCCTTCAAAGCAATTTTGTAACTCTTTTTCCGGAATGGCCATGAGATCTTTTGTCTTATGAGGTTTGACGATTAAGTTTGCAAACTCATCCTAGAAAGAGTGCTTTGAAGGGTAAACTAGGTGCTGGCTTCAGTGCATAGCTTCCCAAGCAGAGTATTTTGAAGGTAACTATAGTCATATTCAGCAATGAGGTATGTAGCACCTTTTCTACGATGAGGTTGCAAACTTAACTGTCCAACTTTGTAATAGAGATGACGAGGTAATGCAGGAAATGCAGAACTAAAATTCATATCATCTGTTAAAAATCTCTGATTTTTTTTAAAAGCTACCAGTCACCAAAATTCAACATCTAATTATATTAAGTTTAATCAAAATGGTCCCTTGAATAAAAAGACAAAAAACCCGAAATCAAACCAGAATGCTCATGGTTTCAACTAAAACTATTTTTTCAGATGTGAAAAAAACAACTTTGTGCAAACTTATAATTGCATGCTCCAGATGTGTAAGAATTGGACTCAGAGGTGGACCATCTACTTCTTTATTCCACCTACCAGTATTTTTAAGGAGACTTTAAAGAACGTTTGGGGGAAAAATGGTACTTAAGGATAGACTTTATGCCACTGATTTTTAAGAAGTTAGATCATAACTGAACATGCTGGAAGACTGCCTTAACAATGTCCCATTTAGTTTCTAACACATCAATCTTTAAGAAGGTATGATACCACTCTGCCAAGCTAGGGTTGAGCTTAGGTAATAAATATAAACATACATATGGGCCAATAAACCACATGTACAAAACTTTTAAATGGCTTGCCATTTTCTAAAGGATAATACTTATGAACATTAGTTTAGTATTAAAAACCTTCCATAATCTGGTCCACCTATTACTCCCCATCTTTTTCTGACCCTGATAAAAGTCTCTTCTCCAACTAAGTTATTTCCAAAGTATACTTGTTACAACTTTAATCCAAAAACCTCAGCTCTCAGAATAACCTCTCTACTCTTTCTAAACCATTACTATTCATTCTTTACCACTTGTCTCTACTAAACTCTTCCCCAATCCCTCTAGCCCACAATGATTTCCCTTTCCTCTGAACTCCTCTAACTACTTAATAGCCAAGTCACCATTTAATACTTCTCATATGCTATTTTGACTTGTTTGTATATAATAATCACCTCTTTTCTCAGGCATCGCATCATAGTGGGGGTGGGGAGAGCTAGGGAGGTGGTAAGAAGAAAAGCAATCAAAGAATAGGGATTGAGACAATTCCTCAGAACTGCTCTGAGACAATGTTCAAAGTTCTTAGATAAAGTCATTTAATCCATGTGAGAATGAGGGCTAAAGAGATTCAATCTAGGATCTTTGTTGATAAGTACTATTTTTAATAATTATTTGTGTCTACCACAAAGTTCAGAATATTATCCTACATGGTAATACAAAAAATTATAAAATTTTGAATGATGTCATCTAAAGAATGAAGCCAAATGATAGTCTTGACCAAAGCCAGGGCTCCTAAGCTACGAGATAAATACTGATAACAAATGATACAGGAAATAGTTAAGGAGGAAATGTAGGAGAGTTCTTAAAAAAATTATTAAGGTTAAAAAGATATTTAGGAAATCGTATAAGATTACCAATGTCTCTGAAGACATCTGTAAGTAATCTTCATGGTACTAGAATGACTCACAATTCAATTAATTATTTGAAGTCTAATTAGATAAAAAGCACTATTTCAGGTTTTTCATTATAATATATTTTAAGTGCTACAAACCACTCACACACCAACATCATACTTACTGAGATCTCTACATTTAATAGTACTATATTCAAAAGAGATACAAAGATAGTCACATGCTTCTCTCAGTTCAGGAATAGATATGCCATCAGGACAACGGATTATTCCTGTCTTATAGTAGTCCTGGAAAAAAAAAAGTAAAGAATACATAAAACATCTGGATCACAAGATAGCTAAAACTTAGTATTAAAATTGGGTTTCTGGCATTTTCAGAAATAGTAGAGCACTAGTATTATGGAATTTTAAAGTTAAATGAGACCCTAGTTCACCTAACAACTTATTCATTTTATAAGGAAAATTCAGACCCAATGTAATTCACTGACTTACCCAGTTATATAATCATTTATGATAGCAGAGTCACACCCAGTTCTTCCCATTACCTAATTCATCTCTTTTCTATACTACATCATGCCAATGCATATATATTTTCCTCTTATAAGTTATTTTTCTATACAACTACCACAAAATTTTAAACTTATTTTTAAAAAGAAGTTGAATAATATACCTTCAATTACATACCTTTAATGAGTTACCTTAAATATTATCTAGAGAATTGAACAACATGTAAGGTTTTTAATAAAGAATTATGAGGTCATATTCAAGTATAAAAATATGTAAAACAAGATGCACAATTAGACATTCTTCTTCTAAGCACTGTCCTTTGGTATGCCATATTATAACAATCCATACTAGTTATTTCAAAAATCTATTTAAAAGGTTAAGGGCTGGCCCTAGAATTATAGTTAAGTTACTCCATAGCCAAATTATAAAAATTCTTCTAACTTTTTGGCTCACTGAGTACCACCATGGCGGTCAGCAAGAATAAGTGCCTTACAAAAGGCAGCAAAAAGGGAGCCAAGAAGAAAGTGGCTGATCCATTTTCTAAGAAAGATTGGTATGATATGAAGGCACCTGCTATGTTCAATATAAGAAATATTGGAAAAACACTAGTCACCACCACTCAAGGAACTAGAATCGCATCTGATGGTCTCAAAGGTCATGTGTTTGAAGAGAGTCTTGCCGATCTGCACAATGATTAAGTTGCATTTAGAAAATTCGAGCTGATTATTGAAGATGTTCAGGGCAAAAACTGCCTAACTTTCATGGCATGGATCTTACCCATGACAAAATATGTTTTGTGGCTAAAAAAATGGCAGACTATGATTGAAGCTCATGTTATGACAAATAACAAATGCTATTTGTGATTTAACAACAAAAAAAAATCCTTCTTGTCCACTTTATGGGGGTTAGATACAAGTATGGACAGCTGAAAAAGCACCCCCTCACACCCAAATTAACACCCATTTCAAACTTCTTGACATTCAGAGTCACAGTAATCAATAATATAATTTCTAACGTTATTGCATCAATGGAAATATTAAAGCCTAATAAAGATAAACTATTTTCCTTGTCTTCCATCTCAGGATATTCCCTCCCCTCAAAGCTATTTAAGAAAACTATATTTCAGCTCTTTGGGAGACTAAGGCAAAAGGATCACTTGAACCCAAGAATTTGAGTTTGCTGTGAGGTATGATGCCATGGCACTGTACCCAGGGCAACAAAATGAGACTCTGCCTCAAAAAACAAAAACAAAAAACAACTATATTTTCAGACTGTGGCATAAACTGTCACACACTATAAATCAAATCAAATCTTTATCTCTGGCTTGAAATTACAAATAAGGACTCTGTAATATAAATTCTAATAGTCCTCAAAACAAAAGGTTAAAACCTCTAAAAGAAAAAAAAAAAAAAAGGTTTAAAACAAAGATGCTATGCTGGGTGTAGTAGCTCATGCCTGTAATTCTAACAGGAGGAATACTTGAGGTCAAGAATTCAAGACCAGGCCAGACATGGTGGCTCATGTGGTGGCCTACAATCCTAGCACTCTGGGAGGCCAAGGCAGGTAGATTGCCTAAGCTTAGGAGCTCGAGACAAGCCTGAGCAAGAGCGAGACTCCATCTCTAAAAATAGCTGGGCATTGTGCGGGGTACCTTAAATCTCAGCTACTTAGGAGACTAAGGCAAAAAGATTGCTTAAGCCAGTGGTTCTCAACCTTCCTAATGCTGCGACCCTTTAATACAGGGTCCAAGGTCCAAGGACCCTTTAATACAGGTCATGTCCTGGTGACCTCTAACCATACAATTATTTTCGTTGCTACTTCATAGCTGTAATTTTGCTACTGTTACAAATCAAAATGTAAATATCTGATATGCAGGGGGTCGGGACCACGTGACCACAGGTTGACAACCGCTGGCTTAAGCCCAAGAATTTGAGGTTGCTGTGAGCTCCAATGCCATGGCACTCCACCAAGGGCAACAAAGTGAGACTCTGTCTCAAAAAAAAAAAAAAAAAAAAAGGAATTCAAGACCAGCTTGAGCAACATTAGCAAGACCCTAAAAAGAAAAATAGAAAAACTAGCCAGGTGGGGTGGTACATGCCTATAGTCTCAGCTTCTTGGGGGGCTGAGGCAGAAAGATGACTTGGGCTCAGGAGTCTGAAGTTGCAATGAGCTATTATGATGCCCCTGTACTCTAGCCCAGATGACAGAGCAAGACCTTATCTCAAAAAACAATCAAAAAACAAAGATGCTCTTGAGTTGTTTCCACATCTTTGCAATTGTGAATAGAGCTGTTATAAACATGCAAGTGCAAATGTCCTTATGGTAAAATGATTTTTTTTCTTCTGGTTAGTAATGGGATGTCAGGATCAAATGGAAGGTCTATTTTTAGCTCTTTGAGGATTCTCCATACTTTGCAAAAAGAGTGTATTAGTTTGCAATCTGACCAACATTGTATAAGTGTTCCCTTCTCTCTGCACCCACGCCAGCATCTGCAGCTTTGGAACTTTGTGATGTGGGCTATTCTGATTGGGGTTAGATGATATCTCAAGGTGGTTTTGATTTACAATTCTCTGATGATTAGGGACAAGAGTATTTTTCCATGTGTTTGCTGGCAACCCAACAATGGATAAACTTTGGTATATGTATGCCATGGAATACTAAGCCATACAGAAAGATGAAGAATTTATATTTATATATACCTGGAAGGATTTAGAGAACACTCTCTTAAGTATAATAAGAATGGAAAGGCAAGTATCCAGTCTACTCAATATTAACATGAATCTAGTAAATGATGCCCCCATGAGAGAAAAACACATTTAAATTCAGAAGGGGAGGAGGTGTGATAAGCTCTCACCTAGCAGGCATCTGCAACTTGGATTTTACCTAACAAACTCAAACAATGTAACCTAATTGTATATACTCTTATATTAACCTGAAATTAAAAAAAAAAAAAAAAAAGATGCTAACAAATATATTGGAGATGATACTTAAATGTTCCTAAGTTCTACATTGTTCTACATTGCTGGTTATATGAATAAAATATTAGCAAAAATAATCAATTTATTTGATTTATTTAAGAGAAGGAGGAAAAAATAATACTCTAAAAATGCTACTACTATATATTTGAAAGAACTGCCTATGCAGAACTAAGAGATAAATTATTCCCTACTCTATCTTCCCAAAAGTCATAAAATTCATTTGTTTATATCATACTATCTTTATGTACTGAAACAAAGCTAAATTAAGTGGTATTTAAGGAAAAACAGTATCATTCACACTTTCAAAGAAATATCCAAATAGAACCCTACTCCCAATCCAAGTAACTACCAAGATGGGGTCTTATGATTAAGTTAATACACATAAGAAACATTTACCAGAATAGCTCGAAACACAGTGGAACCAATTCCCTCTGCCACTTCATACTCTCCCTTCTCATTGGGACGTGTAAAGTTATGTTCTCGGCCAGATCCAAACATCCTAGGAAAGCAAATAATTGAGAAATACATCAATATGATATTACCTTCAAAAGAGAAAATTGATTTCATGTGTAAAAGGAAAAAGAAATTCTAACTTAAGCATTAAATTATATCATTAAAGTAATTAAAATTTTCATGAGAAATTTACTGTGGCAAACATTGTAAATAATGGAGTATTAAAAATATTTTCCTTTTGATGGGAGAGAAGAGTAATATAGATTCCCTGTAAGAATAATAAAATTAAATGACAAAGTTCAGAAGGTAAAGAAATTTCCAACCCCTCCTTCTCAGAAACAAAAAAATAACAATCACTCAATCTAGGAGCAAAGGTGATTTTTTTTTTTATACTAATCTTACCAGATAGAAAAAAAAAAAAAAAAAAGGAAAAAGGGAGATCATGTTGTCTGTGCCTTTTCCTTAAAACTACTCTTTTCATTGCAAAGTTAATGCTATAATGCAGCACATTCAGCAAGATTAACTAGAAAATGTATGACAATACAGGCAAGTCAGGTTATTTTACATTTTACAATCTTAACTATATATATAAGAAATCTAGCTTGAAACCCTTAGAATTGCATCCTAGAACTTTAACAAGCAATCATATGCTATGATAGACAGGAATAAAGAAAAGGAGAATGAAAAGTTTAAGAATATGGATACAAAGCTTTTACAATTAATTTTTATATTAAAAAAAGAATGGATTTATTTTCTTTTTCAAGTCAGATTGTTGGCCCTTTAACAGTAACTATTTAGAAGAGGGGCAATTCACAAAATATGTCTTTTGCAATGAAAAATTTACTGTAGTACCTTTGAGAAAATTTAAAAATCATGATTAAGGAGAATTAAACCTTTGAATTCAATGGTATCACTATTTCCAAAGTAAATACAGTTGAGCTAAATATGCTACTCGACAGTCTCCTAATTCAAAGTTTGTTGAAACACAGAAACTTATGACAACAAAGCTTTTTAATTTATAAGTTTCAAAAAGAATGCAACCTCTTTTTACAGTTCCCATGAATATTAATTTTCATCTGCAAAGATATGCTTTAATCAAGTGACATGCAAAGAAGTTTTCATTGATTGGAAACAAAAAAGACAAGTCTTTTAGGAATCAAATGTCATGGAGGGAATTTTCTCAAATATTTAAATTTTTTACAAGGGGGAAAGCTTTTCTTTGCAGATCACCATGGACACTTAAAAAATCATTTTTTTAAAAAAAATACAGTCTACCAGGTAAAGCAAAATTTGAAATACCTAGTTTTTTTTGCTGTATGCTTCTATAAATATTATGTAAAAATATAAAGCATTATTAACAGTGTCAAGTCACCCTCCTAATAACCGCCATAACAATCTTCCCCATAATACTAAAACTACAGAAACGCCTATAGTATTTTTTTTCTTGTAGATATAAAGTCTAGTATCAGTGCTAAAGGAAAATATTTGTAAGAACTTATTCTGCGCAGGCACGGTGGCTCACGCTTGTAATCCTAGTACTCTGGGAGAAGGTGGGTGGACTGCTTGAGCTCAGGAGTTTGAGACTAGCCTGAGTAAGAGTGAGACTCGTCTCTACTAAAAATAAAAAAAACTAGCTGGGCATTGTGGTGGGTGCCTGTAGTTCCAGCTCCCCCAAGGCTGAGACAAGAGGGTCGCTCAAGCCCAAGCGTTTGAAGCTATCTTGAGAATTAAAAAAAAAAAAAAAAAAAAAGGTAGTAAGAGACAATGACAAATCACACAGACACAACACATCCCATGAACAATCTAGAAAAATACCACACGTTTTTATCTCATGTAAACTTCTATTTCATTTATATGTCTTCTCATTTTATATTAGCATGACCAAACATACTGATTTTATAACTCATCTAGTTTTGGACAATTTGAAAAATCAAGACATTATCTATAGCTTACTTAAATTTTGTTTCCCATAACCACAAACTTTAAATTGAGCTATTACTTTGAACCAACACAAATCAGAAAATGACTATAGTCTCCTTCATTCTACTAAATACTTTTAATGACATTCCTTTCTTTTCCTTTTAAGTATCTACATCAAACTAACCACTCATGCTAACTTTACAGCTAATCGAATTTCTGAGTTTTTTTTTTTTTTTTTAACCATTAAACAATGTTGGCACCTTCTATATGTGGTGGTTGAATTTGGGAACCCAAGTGCAAGAAACATATTATCACAGCCAAATTCATTTGGTTGGATTCAATCTACTGTCTCACTCTGCAGAGATCCTAACGTCAATAACTAATACATTTCCACTCCTCCTGATTACTGCAAAGAATGTTAGAAATAAAACCAAGTTCAAGCTTTCTCTCTACCTCTTTTTAGCTGCATTATCTTAGACAAGTAATTCAACTGCCAAAGCTCAGTTCTTTCATCTGTAAAATAGGAGTGCTACATTCTAACAGAGAATTACTGCTGAAATTAGTAGCTAAATGGAATTACTAATTAATTAGTAATTAAGTTATACTTAATTTTAAAAAATGACTATGAAAGTGCCTTATAATTAGTAGTACAAAAAATTGTAATAATAATACAAACCTGCCCAACATTGTATTTGGCTGTGCAGTAAAAATAGATGGGTCTACAACAAATCTAGTGTTATCCACTATTAGTGTCACTCGTTCTGAGGTTCTGACATTCCGAGCTCCTTCTTTTGCATTTTCGTATACAAACACCATTTCCCCAGATGTCTTACAGCTACCATCTGAACTTGACTGACTACTGTTTCTGCTGCTGTTCCCAGCACTGCTAATGGAACCATTTGGGGATGCTTTTTGAGGACGAGGACTACTTGGACGAGAGGAACTGTGATCTTTTTCTCGTTCTGAAATAAAGACATTAAACAAAGTTATGCAAATTTTCTTTTAAAAATTTAAGATTTGTACATATCTTTTAAAATGCTTGACTTAAAAAAATTTGTTTTAAATCACAGCATTTCTTCTTTTGATCTCAAATAACACTTTTTTCATAGAATATCATTAATATTAATTCAGTTCCCAGGAATAAAACACAAAACATCAAATGCTTTCTAAAATGTTTATTTGTAGACTTTTCAAAAGATATATAGGTGAGTAATATTGACCCAAACTGAGATCAAAATTAAGAAAAATTTTATGTTATTGCTTCACTTAAAAATATATAAATACCCAAAGAAACAAATATTCTCACAAGTCAAATAAATAAGTTTCTGACAATTAGTAAAAGATTAATAAGAATACAATTTAAAAAAAAAAACAATACCAATTTAAACTGTCCTAATTACTAAAAGGGATGACACTATTCTGAGAACACAAAGTACAAACTCTGGAATCTCACTATGTTAATAAGGGCATTCTAAAACTAGCAATTTGTCTTACAAAAAGAAGGTCCAAAGGAAGAAAAAACATCACTAAGGACCACAAGAAATACTTTTTACTTAAGAATATTTATGTCTACCAAATAAAGTGGCTTTCGTAACTGACAATATACTGCTCCTTCTCATTCTCATGTTTGTTGAGAATGAGAATTATAGGTAGAAAATTTGTTAAATTTTCTTTAGATGTTCCAATATTCTATAAAAAAAATATATAAAAACAAAGATTTTGTGACGTTTCATTTAAAGGCTAGCTAGATCACTAAACTTTAAAGGTGACTTAAAAATGTACTTCCTTCTCATCAGTTTCATCAGCTTTTGCCAAATTCTTCCATGACTCAGGCTACTGAGAACACTCTGTGCAACATTACTGATTATATAATTAGGTTTGCCGTAGCTCCAGAGATATTCTGATACCTCCCTTCTTTTGTCTATCACAGTGTTGGTTGCATCCCAAAGGCAAAACTTGCTAAAATAATAATTTATTATATCCTGCTACTCTACTCCCCAACACCGAGCTTTGCATCTAACAAACTGTCAGCTCTTATTTATCACTTAGTTTATTTCTGGCTTAAAAATACTAGTCTGACAGCAAGGACTGACTTAATACATGAATAACTTCTTTGCATATTAGACCCTAATATAAATGATTCTTATTTACAACAGACTATTAGAAACCACCTTATATAGTAAGTCACTATCTTTATGTGCCAGTTCTCCAGGGGAAAATGAAACTCAGCAAGCTCACATGCTCCGGCATTTCTGCTATAGACTGGTGTGTTAAAGTCATACAAGATTTTCATCTGGGTTAATAATGCTCATATATAGTAATGAGTAGTTAGGAGGGACAGACATGAGCTAGATATGAGCTAGGAAAGTAAAACACTCCACATTTTCATCTATTTTTATTATTAAATTTGAAGTATCAAAAATCAGAATAAATAACTGCAAGGTGGTCATTCTAAGTTTTTACTTTATTTGCCTGATAAATGAGATTCCTATCAATAATTTACTACAAACTATTTTAAAATATACCACTACTACATTATCTCATAAGATAAAATTAACTTGAAAAACTATTATCATAGTTCCAAAAGCTTTTCAAGTTACTTCTTTTTTAAGACTGTCCTAGACTCAAAAAAATTCACCTTTAAGTTGCATTTACTAAGGTGTTTTTTTCACAGCAAGAACCAAGCTCAGCTAAAATAGAAACTGAATAGAAATATGAAGCTAATTTTATTCTGCAGTATTAGGCACAATTCAGTGTCATTACTATTTAAAAATGTAAAGACACACTTTTAAGAACTTTTGGGAAGGTTAGATTATTTTACATACCAACATGATGCTGTCGTGTTGGAGAAGTAACATTTCTGATACAAGGAGTGAGCTGAGATTCTGTTCTTTCATGAGATGAATCTCGCGATCTATCACTTGACCTTCGTCTATCTCTCGATCTCTCATGCCCCCCACTAGCACCATGTAGACTCATTTTGGCGTGGTCGACTCCTCCTTTTGCAACACGTGAAGGAGTACTGTAAATTAGAAAAGAAAATTAACCATAAAAGCAGATCATAAGACCACAAAACATTTTTAAAGAAAAACCTAATTAACATAACACTAACACCTGAAAGTGCAAAAATAAAATGCTGCTTTTCAATTGTGAAACGTCATTTACCTCAAATGTGCAGGTTGTGTAAATTCTAGAATAATGTGTCTCTGAAGATTGCATCATTGCACTCAGTTTTTTTATGGATAAGAAAACTAAAGCTTAGAAAGGTTAACTAGCTTTTGAGTTAGTAGTAATAGTAGTAGTAACAGTAGTATCTACTACTATCACCTACATAGCCTAAACATTACTCAAATGTTCTTTTGATTTCTTTCACTGTTAGGGAAAAGAGCTGTTGAAATTCTTAGAAAACTAAGGTATGAGGCAAAGTAACTGGTCTCTCTGCCAAATAAAATAAGTCTATTTGCTAATTTCAATTAACTCACATAGAGAATTTTTAAAATATTATTATTAAAAAAAATTTTTGAAAGCACTTCTCTGAAAAAGTACTAAAAACCTAACTACACTATACAGATAGTGTTAAAGACTTTTAAAACTTGAAACATCTTGCATTGAGTGAATTTTTACATGACAAGTGAATAACTCAGAATGCTGATTAGGTAAAATTGTCTAACAATCCATTCACACACAATTATTTATTAAGTTACATGTACTATGTGCACAATGCTGTGGTAAATGCCAATAAAGAGCTTTCTTAGAGCTTATGATCTAAATGAAGCAGTAATACATGAACATACAGAATTTTTTTTTTTTTTTTATTGAGACAGAGTCTCACTTTGGCACCTTTGGTAGAGTACTGTGACGTCAGAGCTCACAGCAACCTCAAACTCTTAGGCTCAAGCAATTCTCTTGCCTCAGCCTCCCTAGCAGCTAGGCCTACAGGCGTCCACCACAATGCCAGGCTATTTTTTTTTTTTTTTTTTTTAGTAGGCCTGGGCCAGGTTGGAAACCACCCGCCCCAGAGCATGTGGCTGGCGCCCTAACCACTGAGCTACAGGTGCCCTGAACATATAGAATTTTAAACAATGCAAGACTTATCCTAACTTCCGAATATAAAACTACTAAAGATACCCCAAGTATGTAACTACTAAATGAGTGACAGATAATAAATGCTTCAGGGTCTTAACAGATGACACTAGTATAAATTACAGTTGCTAGTGCATCAGCCCTGACAGATAGGATTTTAATAATCAGAATACACTGCAGGTAAGAAAATTGATGGTAATAAAAATGAGAGTCAAGGCTCAGTGTCCATAGCACAGTGGTTATGGCACCAGCCACATACACCGAGGCTGGCAGGTTCAATCCCTGCCTGGGCCAGCTAAACAACAATGACAACTGTAACAAAAAATAGTCGGGCATTGTGGCGGGTACCTATAGTCCCAGCTACTTGGGATGCTGAGGCAAGAGAATCGCGTGAGCCTAAAAGTTTGAGGTTTTTGTGAGTTGTGACACTACAGTACTCTACCGAGGGCAATTTAGTGAGACTCTGTCTCAAAAAAATAATAATAATAAAATAAAATAAAAATAAAGAGAGTCAAGCCTAAGGCAATTTGGTAATTCACTATAATGGCATGTTTGATATTTTGAATTACTATACTGAATATTTTAGAAACATGGGTTCCAATATACCTCACACAATACAATTTACCCATTAAAAGTTAGTTTATTTAGTTATGACACATGAGGATATTAAAGTTCAAAACTTTAAGATTTGCTCAGCCACCTGGTATTTTAGTGCACAAGCTAACAACAATACGACCTAAGCCTTTAATTCACCCCAATGCCCCCACCATATTATACTGCTCTCCTTTAGCAAAACCACACCAATTAAAATTTAATCTTCTCAGTGATTCAGAAAGTAATTTTAAACCTATCAGTGTCTCAGGTTATCATCTTTGTTAGTTTCTTAACTATAATACTTTTTGTTATTTTAGTAGTTTCTTTCATTACAAAAATCAGTCATCACCTTGCAATAACATAGACTATAAAGACAGAAAATAGGACTGACTTTGTATTTGTCCTCAAAGTTATTTCTAGGAAAATAAAGGCACCCTATCAGCCTTTACCTGTCATTTGTCTCATAAACTACAGAGAAAAAGAATTTTACTCCCATCTTTATTCTAGTAAAAAAAAAAAAAAAAAAAAAAAAAAATCAAAGGACAACTGCATCCTTGGAACATAATCTTTTTCTTCAAATAGAACAAATCAAAAGCTCCTACTGCATTTATGTTAAAGGAAAAAACTCAGAGTAGGAACACTAGAATTTCTGGTTCATTTTCTAAAGCAGAAAAAAAAAATAAATCCATACTAAATAGAACAAAGTTCAGATACATATAAACAGAAAACTCTTCAAATTGGATGCTAGAAAGTTGTAAATCATTTTCTACTATATGAAAGCACATTTCCTAATGTTAAACTGATAATTTAATGGACAAGATAAGCATAACTACTCCTAAGGCAAATGCAGGCTAAATGTTCAATTTGAGTAAGGGCCAGGCAGACTAATTAATTGAAAGAGCATTTAATAGGTAGCTCTAGCTGCAATACTGGCTTTATTTCTAAACTGCTTAGAGTTTAAATGAATACAAAAGGTGTCATAATACACTTCAATCTTTTCTTTTCATTTCTAGGTAGAATGTACCCTGAATCAGACCTTCAAAATCAGGTATCATGGTAGACTAATTATATAATACTCTATTTCATTTAATAATTTTGGATCAGGAAAGCACTCAAAAAGGCAAAAACAATATGTGCAAAAGAAAATGAGGACAAGAAAGTTCAGGGGGGACAGCTGTGCTTCAGGCTGCATTTAAAAGAGTTTGAGATAGATACGTAAATTGAGGACAGGTAAGGACATAAAGAATAGATTAGCTTCAATGTCTGCTTCCAGCCAAGATAGAAAAACAAGGACTGAGTATACACTCCTATCTGAAATCCAAAAAAACAGAGTACATGAAACAATCGTCCGAAAGACACAGTACATCAGGCAATGAGGGAGAATAATCCCTGAAAGCCGGAAAGCTAATGAGATAAGCCCAACAACTGTCCCAAATTACTGTCTTCACAGGTTTATAAAATATATGTAAGGCTAGAACAGCATAAAGTCTGGGAGGAACAAATGGAAGTATGCTTTTGTAAGGTTTTTATACTACACAAGAAATGGCATAGTGTCACTTGAAGGTAGGATGTGATAAATTAAAGATGTGTACTATGAATACTAAAGCAACCATGAATATAAGAAAATAAAACCTTATAGTTAACATGCCAACAAAAGACATAAAATGAAAAAAAGGAGATAAAATAAAATAATAAAAAATCATTTTTTATATTAATCCAAGGGGCAAAGAATTAAGGGGGGATGAAGGAAAAGAGACAAAGAGCAAACCAGACAAACAGAAAATAGCAAGTTCACAGACTTAATTTTAACCACGTCAGTAATCACATTAAATACATATGATCTAAGCCATTTAAATGTAAATGATCAAAGCTATAAAGGGGATATAAAAGCCAGACCCAACTATATGCTATCTTTAAGAAATATGTTTTAAAATAAAGATACAAAGAGGTTCTGTATAAAAGCATAAGGAAAGTACACTCGTCTAGCACTAGTTCAAATATTATTAATATCAGACAAAGCAGAGTTCAGAGCAAAGAATATTATCGATGTATTTCATAAGAAAAAAAAGGGAATTATTAATTCATTAAAAGTATACAACAACCCAAACGTTTTCTGCCTCATAACGAAGCTTCAAAATACATGAAACTAATAAAATTACGAGATCTAGACAACTCTACAATTAAGTCAGAGATTTCAACATCTCCCCTCATAATATATAATAGAAAAAGTAAACATAAAATCAGTAGGAATTAGTAAGATTTGAATAATATTATCAACTGAATTGGATCTCACTGACATTTGTAGAACACTCAACCAGAGCAGAAAACTCATTCATTTTTCATGTGCACACAGAACATATACCAAGGCAGACAACATTCTGGGCAATAAAGCAAGTCTCAATAAATTTAAAAGGATTTAATCATATAAAGTACATTCTCTGATTACAACAGAATTACATTAAAATTCAACAACAGATAGTTAATTGGAAAATTCTCAAATATTTAGAAATTAAATAACACTTTTATCTAAATAATTCATAAGGTAAAGAAGAAATCAAATGGGAAATTAGAAAACTGTGAAGTTAAAGGAGGAAAAGCCCAATATACAAAAATTTGAGGTGTGGCAAGACATTATAGCAACACTTAGGGGTCAAATTATAACATTAAATTCCTATATTAGAAGAAGGCAGGTGGGGTGGCTCATGGCTGTAATCATAGCCCTCTGGAAGGCTGAGGCAGGAAGATTCCTTGAGCTCAGGAGTTTAAGACCAGCCTGAGCAAGAGTTAAGATCTTGTCTCTACTAAAAATAGAAGAAAAATTAGCTGGGAATTGTCATGGGCACTTGTAGTCCCAGATACTTGAGAGGCTGACCCAGGAAGATTGGTTGAACTCAGGAGTTTAAGGTTGCTGTAAGCTAGACTAACACCATGGCACTCTAGCCCGGGCAAGAAATTGAGACTCTGTCTCAAAAAATAATGATTAAAAATAAATTTTAATTTAAAAAAAAGGAAAAATTAAAGGTCTAAGAAAAATGACCTCAGTTTCCTTAGGAAAGTAAACAAAGAACAAATTAAACCCAAAGAAAGTAGAAGAAAATAAAGATCAGAATAGAAATCAAAATAATAGAAAACAAAAACAACAGAGATGGCAACACCCATAGCTCAATGATTAGGGCACCGGCCACATACACCAAGGCTGGCAGCTTCGAACCCAGCCTAAGCCTACCTAACAACAACAACAAAAAAAAAATAGCTGAGCCTGTAGTCCCAGCTACTTGGGAGGCTGAAGCAAGAGAATCGCTTAAGCTTAACTGCTTAAGCAAGAGAATCGTTTAAGTTTGAGGTTGCTGTGAGCTGTGATGTCACAGTACTCTACTCTACCCAGCAGGACAGCTTGAGACTCTTTCTCAAAAAAAAAAAAAAAAAAAAGAAAAAAAAATCAATGAAAACAAAAGCCAGCTTTTTAGAAAATCAATGAAACAAATAAACCTCTAGCCAGACTGCCTGGGGGAAAAAAAGATCAAGAAGAAACAAATTACCAGTATCAGAAATAATAGTTCACTTTACTACAAGAGGCTATAAATAATAAGAATAATAAAAGAAGATTATGAACAACTTTATGCCAATAAATTCAACAACTCAGAAGACCTTGATAAATTCAAACCTACGAAAGCTCACTCAAGAAGGAAGAGGTAAGCTGAATAGGTATTCAGTAGTTAAAAACATTTTTATAGTTAAAAACATTTAACTATAAAAACGTATTTTTATAGTTAAAAACCTTCCCTCCAAGAAAACCACAGGTTTCACTAATGAATTCTACCAAGAGTTTAAGCATTGAAAAAATTTCAACATATCCAACTCTTCCAGAAAACTTAAGAGAAGATAGTATTTGCTAACTAATTTTAAGAGGCCAACATTACCAAAATACCAACATCAGACAAAAATATTACTAGAAAAGGAAAACCACAAACCTTATAACGTAGATATAAATATTCTAAACAAAATTTTAATAAATAAAATCCACCAATATATAAGAAGGATAACATCATAATCTATTGAAGTTTATCCTAAAAATGCAAGATTGGTTGAATATTCAAAAATCAATCAACTGAACTCATTATATTAAATATTTAGCAACAAAGAAAAACATGTTTTTCAACAGGCACAGGAAATGCATTGGACAAAATCTAAAACTCATTCTTTATTTAAAAAACAGAAACAAAAGGGCAACGCCTGTGGCTCAAAGGGGTAGGGCACCGGCCCCATATGCCGGAGGTGGTGGGTTCAAACCCAGCACCAGCCAGAAACTGCAAACAAACAAATAAAACCAGAAACAAAAATTTCCAGTACATAAGAACAGAATAGAACTTCATCAACCAGAGAAAGAATATCTATGGAAAACCTACAGCCAACAGTAAACCTACTGATCAAAAACTAAATCCTCTCCACATAAGATCAGAGATAAGCATTCGAAATAAGATAAGGATTTTCACTTAACACCACTTCTCTTCAATAATGTACCGAAGATTTGAGCCAGTGCAGTATGACAAGAAAAGATATTCAGACTGTGATTGTTACAGAACTAAAACTGTGCTTATCTGCAGATATGATTGTCTCTTGTAGAGTTTAGTTTAAAAAGGTACTAAAACTAGTGAGTTTAATAAGGTTGTAGAATACAAGATCAATATTTTAAAATCAATTGTATTTCTATATACTAAGAATGAGAAATCTGAAATTGAAACTTCAAAGACAACATTTACAATAAAATAAAATAAAAAAAATAGGGATAAATCTGACAAAAGCCTGCACTGAAAATGAGGTAACATTACTAAAAGAAATTAAAGACCAGGCATGGTGACTCATGCCTGTAGTCCGAGGACTTGAGAGGCCAAGGTGGGTGGATTGCCTGAGATCATAGGTTAGAGACCAACCTGAGTGAGACCTTGTCTCTAAAAAAAATAGCTGGGCATTGTGGCAGGTGCCTGTAGTCCCAGCTACTTGGGAGGTGGAGGCAAGAGGATCACTTAAGCCAAGAGTTTGAGGTTGCTGTGAGCTATGACACTAACCACACTCTACCAAGGGGGTCAAAGTGAGACTCTGTCTCAAAAAAAAAAAAAAAAAGGAAAAGAAAAATTAAAGAAGACCAAAATAATTAGAGAACTTAGCATCTTCATGAGTCAGAAGACTCAATTCTATTAAGATCTTAATTTTCCCTCAAGTTCAATGATAGATACAACATAATTCCAAACAATACCAAGCAGGCTTGCTTGTTAAAAGTGACAAACTGATTTCAAAATTCATATGGATATGCAAAGGACCTAGAATAGCCTAAATGGTTAATAAAAAATAACAGATTTGGAAGACTAACACAACCTGATTTCAAGACTTAACTAAAAAGTTGTAGTAATGAACACAGAGTGGTATTGGTGTAATGACGGAGAAGCAGATCAATGGAATAGAACAGAGACTCAGAAAAGGACTCATACTCATAAATACAAACAACTCTTCTTGGGGGGGAGGGCATATAATAATTTATTATTGTGTTTTCATCAAAATGTATGATCTTGGCCATTCCTTCTTACCTTTGTAAAGGGCCAAAAGAGAGACGTTGGCTACTTTGACTACCTTAAAGCAGACTCCAGGAATGTCACCAACAGTATGACCTTTCAATCAAATCCAGCAACCAGGAAAAAAAAGGGATTGCTTCACAAATTTGTGTGTCATCTTTGTGCAGGGGCCATACTAATCTTCTCTGTATCATTCCAATTATAGTATATGTGCTGCTGAAGTGAGCACAACTCATTTTCAACAAGGGTTCAAATGCAATTTAGCAAAGAATGAGTTTTCATCCAATTGTGCTAGAATAAATAGATATACAACAGGTACAATATTCAGCACCTCTAGGAAAAAAAAAACTAATTCTGATCAACAGCTCACATCATGTACAAAAGTTAACTCAAAATAGATCACAGATCTAAATCTAAAACTTAAAACTGGCAAGGCACACAGCACACATCTGTCATCTTAGCACTTTGGGAAGCTGAGAAGGTAGGATCACTTGAGGCAAGAGTTCGACACCAGCCTGGGCAACATAGCAAGATGCTTGTTTCCACAAAAAAATTTAAAAAATTAGCCAGTTGTGGTGGCACACACCTGTAGTACTAGCTACTCAGGAGTCTGAGGCAGTAAGATAGCCTGAACCCACAAGTTTAAGCTTACAGTGAGCCATGATCATGATATTGTACTCTAGCCTGGGCAACAGAGTAAGACCCCGTCTGTAAAAAAAATTAAAAATAAAACTGTAACCTTTCTAAAACTAAAAAGCACAATTCAAAAAAATAAACTGATAATTAAACTTCAGTAAAATTTAAAATGTTTGCTCTTCAGAAAACACTGTTAAAACACTGAAAAATCAAGCCACAAACTGCCAGAAAATACTTGCAAGTCATATGTCTGATATATCTGATATAGGACCTGAATGTAGGCTATATAAAGATCTCTCAAAATAATCAATAAAAAAATTAAGACATTGAGACAGATTGAAAAAAATAAGCTCATGAAATAATGCTGAATGTCATTAGTCATTAAGGAAATACAAATTAAAACGATAATGTTATATCATTATGCATCTATTAGAATGGCTAAAGATTAACGACATCAAGTATTGCTGAGTATATATATGACGCGGAACTCTCATATACTTGTGGTAGGAATCAAAAATGGCACAATTACTTTGGAAATTGTTCTAGAAAACAATTTGTTTCTTTTCTTTTTTTTTGAGACAGAGTCTTACTTTGTTGCCCTTGGTAGAGTGCTGTAGCATCACAGCTCACAGCAACCTCAAACTCTTAGGCTCAAGTGATTCTATTGCCTCAGCTTCCCAAGTAGCTGGGACTACAGGAGCCCACCACAAAGCCCAGCTATTTTTAGAGATAAGGTCTTTCTCTGGCTCAGGCTGGTCTCAAATTCATGAGCTCAGGCAATCCACCCGTCTCAGCCTCCCAGAGTGCTAGGATTATAGGCATGAGCTACCACGCCAGGCCTAACAATTTGTTTCTTAAAAAATTAAACATACACTAGGTATATGATTCAGCCATTCCATCCTGTATTTACCCAAAAGAAATGAAAACATATGTCCATAAAAAAGACTTGTACACATTCTTAGTAGCTTTATTTATAACAGCTCAAAACCAAAACAACATAAATGTCTATGAACAAGCAGTGCATAAACAATTTGTGATATATTCATAAATGGAATACTATTCAACAATAAAAAGGAATGAATTACTGACACAAATTACAATATGATTCCATCTCAAAATAATTATGCCAAATGAAAAACACCAGACATCCTCCTCTCCAAATACACTGTATAAAATTTTAGGGAATATAGACTAAGGTATGGTGTCAGAACACAGATTGGTGGCTTCATGAGCAAGAGGTATAGAGGGTTAAAAGGGAAAGGTTATAAAGGGCCCCATGGGAACTTTTTGGATATGATATATATGCTCATAATCCTCATAATTGTGGTAAGGTTTTATGAGTGCATATATATGTTAAAACTTATCAAACTGTACACCAGAACTGGCCTTTTGGCCAAAACGCAGCCTGATTGAGGCTACCCTACCAGGAAGCTGCTACTTAGCCATTTAAATTACATGTACGTAATACACATGTAAAAGGTATTCCTTTCTTCTCTTACTATATTTTTTCTTCTCGAGCTTTTATCAACCAGATTTTACGAAATTCTCTCTCCCTAACCTACACAGAGCCTTACATCCCCTTGTTATTACAAGGTTCAGGGTTGCAAGAAACCAAAATCATTTCTATAATCAGATTAAAAGTAGCTACCATCACCAACTGATCATCACTCGGAAACCTCACAGACCACCATATATCACCCCATACAGTTTGTAACAAAAACTCAAATGAGAACCCTTAACCATGAATCCTTTGAGATCGCTATTTTCATCAATTAATATCCATCACTTCCAATACCTCTAGTTATATAAATAAGCCCACCTTAAACACAAATCCAATTGCTGAAGGAAAATATTTCCATTTTTAAATTTTGTAACTTTATGAATAATGTTTATGATTTCTTTATCTAATTTCGACTTTACACTTTAATAGGCAATAAAGTTTTTAAAAATGTTTAAATTTTATTAAAATGGTCACTCTCAGAAGCAAATATCTATTTACATCAAACTTCAGAAAAATAATCTTATGTGAACTTCTTCATATGACTTTGTTATCTAACTTGTTTAAAAACTGTTACTAGTGCAACAGTTTCCCAAGGTAGGCAGGTTCCTAACACCTAAAGAATTTAAAGACCTTTTTGTTAAGTGAAATTATAGGCTCCCAGAAGGGTAAAAACTTTGTAATACTAAAGTAATAAGTATAGAGTTGTTAAAAATCTAATAGTACTGCAAAGTTTGTAACAAAAACAATGCCAATCTGAGTGAATAACCTCTACTACACCCATACTATGGAATACTGTTCAGCAATTTAAAAGGAACAAACCAGGCTGGGCACGGTGACTCACTCCTGTAATCCTAGCACTCTGGGAGGCCAATGTGGGTGGATTGCTTGAGCTCAGAAGTTCAAGACCAGACTGAGCAAGAATGAAACCCCATCTCTACTAAAAATAGAAAAAAAGAAAAAAAAAAAACAAACAAAAAAACTAGCTGGGTGTTGTGGAGGACACCAGCTTCTAGGGAGGCACTTGAGCCTAAGAGTTTGAGGCTGCTATGAGCTATAACGCCATGGCACTCTAACCAGGGCACAGAATGAGACTCTGCCTCAAAATAATAATAATAATAATAATAATAATAATAATAATAAAATAAAATAAAATAAAATAAAAAGAACAAACAATTGATATGTAGAATAATGTTAATGGTCTGAAAGGCATTATGCTGAATGGAAAATCCTAAACAACCTCACTCTTCAGTGATCCATCTGCAAATAGTCCAAAAACCACATTTTGAGAAACTATTTGCTAGACCCTACCAGAAGTGCTATAAATACAACAATGAAAGTACATTGTATACTCAGCACCTACATGAACAATGAGTTTCTTGCACACACACAGTAGATATGCAATAAAAATCAGTTAACGAACGGAAGAACAAACAAGCTCATAATCAAGCTCATAATGAAACCAGACAAGAAAACATGAAAATACAGTATGGTGTGATCAATACTGTTTTAGAGATATTTGTGGAGGAAGGGGGAGAAGGGTCTAACATTTATTAGAGATCTATCTCTGACAGGCACCGTGTGCACTTTGTACACAGGCACCAGGTACGCTGCATCACACAGGAGAACCAGCAGTTAACTCAGCCTGGGAACAAAAGAAAAGGCTTCGGGAAAAGAGGCTGCATGCACTGGTTCTCAAAGGACAAGGAAAATATGTGTGTGTACTGAGGGGAAGGAGGATGTAGGAGTTTAGTGAATGAACTAGGCAGAGGAATACAAGCACAGAAAGCTGAAAAACAAAACAAGAAAGGAATAAAACCCCCAAACTCATAAATTTACATACTGTATGATTCTATTTATACCTTGTATAATGTTCTCAAAAATGACAAAATTATAGTGATGGAGAAAGAAATCTGAGTAGTTGCCAGAGCTAGAGAGGGTGTGATGATAAAGGGGCAGAACAAGAGAATTTCTCTGTGGTAATAAAACAGTCATATATTTTAACAGTGATTGAGGTAACATCAGTCTATACATGTGATGAAATATGACAAAACTATGTACCAGAAAAAAGAGAGTGCATGTAAAAACTGATGAAATGCAAAAATATCTAGATGTATAGTTTAGTTAATAAATTGTCACAATGTCAATTTCCTGGTTTTGATAAACGTCTACACCTAGGTAAGATATTATCAATGATGGAAGTAGGGTAGAGTACCTGAAACTCGCTATATAATTATTTTTGTGACTTCTTGTAAATCTAACAGTATTTCACAATGAAAAATTTTAATATACATAACTAAAAAGGGAAAAATGTAGAAACAGGGAAAAAAGCAAAACTATAATAGATAAATTCAGTAATATAAAAAGACACTGAATCTAAAAAATAGGAACAGGAATGCCATTTTAAAAAATTAAGAGATAAGAGGTCTTAGAAATTCAAAATACAATAACAAATTTTTAAAAGGTTACTAGAAGGGTTGAAAAAAAATATTGGGAATATCCTCAAAAGAACAAAAAAGACTAAGAAATGAAAAATAAGAGAGAAAGGATAAAAAAATAGAATTAATGAAGATGAACATTCAACTAATATATGTTCCAGAGAAAATAGAGGGGAACAAATTGCCAAAAAAAAAGAAAAATTTCTAAAAGTAGTTGATACACAGTAAGCATCACTCATATAAGAAAACTGACAAATACACAAAACTATTAATACCTACAATATGAATGGTATTCACTTACACATGGCACTCTTATACAGTACACACCCAGCACAACCACAAATGATAGTATGAACTCTTGGCTTGAAAAATTATTTTATTTATTTTTAAACAATTCCAGCTACTAACATTATAACCTGGTACAATTTATTAATGTTTGTTGAATTTAGCTGAAGTTTCAAGGTATATTTATAAGCATTTCCCTTTTCAATTGTTTATTCTTTGCCGAACATACGTATGTGTGTATGTACAGAGATACACATATGAAGCTTTCCAGTTTATGGGGTTTTTTAAACATTTAATCAAACTTTAAAATTTTTTTTTCTTTAATATGAGATATGCATCCCTGTAAATTCCTGATTAGATGTTCATGATATTATAACATATATATAGATTTTAGTCCCAGTTCCTGGCCCTTATTATAGTGTTGGAACACTTTAGGCCTCAAAAAACAGAATCTCTTTCTCTGATCTTCTCCTGCCTTTCCTTTAACTTCCTCATTTTTCTCCCCAAGGCAGGCCTTAGAAATATTTATATACATTCTAATCATATTCTGTCTTTTAGCCTTGAATCTGGCCATAAAGAAATTCTCTGACCTACCTTGTCTAATTGTAGGCCACAAGAACCTCATTTCAGAAGGGGCCCTGCCCTATACCCTGGAGGAAGGAATGCTGTACAGAGAAACCAAGAAGAATCTGAACAGACAGGCCTTGCTGGATTTCCCCCACTCAGCCTATAACTAATATTAGATCATGCCCTACGCTTTTGTCCAATCACATTTTTACACAGTCATCAATCATGCCTATCCAATGAAGTCCCCATAAAAGAATTAAGAGGACAGGGTTTGGGGTGCTTCCAGATAGCTGGAGGTTCCTGGAGGGTGGTGTGCCCAGAGAGAGCGTAGATTCTTTGCACACCTTCCCCTATATGTTGCCCTATGTTTGCCCTATTCTTTGTAAGATTCTTTTCAATAAACTAGTACATGTGTTGCTCTGAATTCCATGAACCAGTCTAATAAATACCGTAACAGAACCTATGGAGGGGGTCATGATATCCCCAATTTACAGATGGTTGGTCAGAAGGTCATGTAAAACAACCTGGGGCTTGCAACAGGCATCAGAAGTGGGGGTGGGGGGTAGTATTGTGGGACTGAACCTTCATTCAGCCTGTAGGTAGGACCAGAACTGCATTGGAGGACACCTAGCTGGTGTCTGCTACAGAACTGATTGCATACTTGGTGTGCATGGAAAAAGCTTTGGTCACATAAGTGTTCTGTGTTGATAGCTGTTGAGTGAGAGAACAGAAAAAACACTGAGTTTGAGTGTGTTTTTGCACTGACGATATCCTTAACCATCTGAATTAATATGGCCTCAATAAAGATGCAATATTTTTAGTTCAATTTTTATTTTGGGAGAAAAATAAGCTATTCTTTATTACTGTAACAAACATCATAACCTATGTTCTAGTTTTTAAACTAAAGCTTTCAAATGATTTTATATTAAATATATCTTTGGAACAAGTGATTTGCATATCCTTTTTATTTTTTTATTTTGGGGGGCTTTTTGTAAGATGTAGGATCTTACTTTGTACTCCAGGTTGGCATATACTAATACAATCACAGCTCACAGCAGCCCTGAACTCCTGGGCTCATGGTATCCTCCTGCCTCCTAACTAGCTAAAACTACAGGGCGTGCTCACACTCGGATAATTTATTATCTTTTGTAGAGACAGGGTCTTGCTATGTTGCCTAAGTTGTTCTCAAATTCCTGACCTCAAGTGATGCTTTCTATAAGCATCTTTAATGTATTAAGTCAGAAGTTGGTAAACTATAGTTCATAGGCCATTGTATTCATTCTACTTATTGTCTGATTTTGTAAATAAAGTTTTATCGGAACATAGCAATGTTTATTCATTATTATTATTCATGTCTGCTTTCATACTACAATAGCAACATTGAGTGGTTAAGACAGAGACTATAGCCTATATAGCCAAAGATACCGTACATACTCGAGTATATACGGTATTTACTATCCAGCTCTTTACAGAAAGTTTGCTGACCCTCCCTTGTAGTAAGTGCCAATAACTGAGATAGCACAAAAAAAAAAGCTATCAAACTTGTAACTATTTTTCAAGAGATTTAATGACAATAATGACCATTTTTCTCTCATCATTTTTTTAGTCAATTGAAAGTTTATAAAGATATTAAAAAGTTTATATAATAATTTATATAAAATTTTTTTATATATTCATTTATATAAAAAAGTTTATAATCTTTTATAAACTTTCTGCTCTTCTGTGTAATACATGGTTAGTTTCCCAAGGAATAAAGGCTAATTAATGAAAAGGGAAGTTCTCAACTGAAAAACAGGCTAAACTCCAAATGGTTATATTTTAAATAATACTTAAATCTCAGGTTATCCCACAAAAGACAACTTTGGCAAGAAGTACATACAGACCAAAAATAGTTTTAATACTATCCCTAAATCCTGACATCTTTCTCTTCTTCCTAAACCCCTTTGCCAGTTAAGTTAGCCACTCTACTGAGACAGAAGCAATAGCAGCAGCATGGAGTTTTCATATACCGTGATATGACTGCTCCAAGCACCTTTTCCAATTTCAACTGAAATCACTTGAAGACCTAGCTAGACACTAACAATTATGACAGAAAAATATCCCTTAGTGACCGAACTTCAACAATGTTTTCCCAAATAATAAACATTAATTTTATCTTAAAAGGAAAAAGCTGGAAGTTTCTTTTGATTTTAAAATGTTTATTACCTTGTTTCTGGTTTTCCAATTTTTTTAAAACATGAAGATGTTGCTAAACAAACAACTCTCCAAATTGAGGAATCTCTGAATAGATGCTACGGGTATATTATTCATTGAACAACTATCATATACGGGTCTAGTCCCGGTAGATATAACTGGGAAAGTCCTTGCCCTCAAAATTAATACATTTTAATGGGGAGAAAAATAGAAAATATATAAATGAATATACTAAATAGCATATGGTGATAAGTGCCGTGAGGAAAAATAAAGCAGGATAAATAAAAAAGACAGAGAGTCTCCATTTTGAATGGTTAAGGTAGAATCCTCTGAGGGGGGATGTCTGAGCAAAGACCTAAAGAAGTGAAAAATAGAACTATGAAGATATATATACAGAAGAGTAAATGGCAAGTTATCAACTTTTTCAAGACATTCAAGAGATCAGGGTAGCTGGAGCACAGAAAGCAAGGAGAGGGTTAAAAAGATGAACTCAGAGACACAAGATTAGAACAAGATCATGATAGGCCTTAAAGCAGTGGTTCTCAACGCTGCGGCCCTTTAATACAGTTCCTGTGGGTTGCAACCCAAAGGTTGAGAACCACTGCCTTAAAGGAATGTTTAATGGATTTTTGCTTTTAATCTGAGTAAAATGGGTACCACTGAAATGCGAGTTACATGATCTAGCTTATGGTTTAACAGGATCTCTCTGGCTACAAAATAGACAATGGAAGAAAAGAGCAAAGGTAAAACAAGAGACTATTCAGAGGCTACTGCAAACAATCCAAGTGAAGGCTAAAAGCGACTTGGACAAGGGTCATAGCAGTATGTGTAGTGAAAAGTGGACTAGATTTTCTTTATATGTAGTATTTTGAAGAACAAGCCTCTGAAATTTGCTAACAGATTAAATGTAGGCGGTGAGAGAGAGAAAAAGGAATAAAGGATGACTGTGTGATTTTAGCCTGAGCAACTGGAAAAATGAAAAGTTCTATTTACTGAATGGGAATGAGGCAGGAGGACTAGGTTTAGAGAGTATAGGTAAGAGTGACATGTTTGGGGAGGGGCAGGGCCCCCCCCCCCAAAAAAAGTGACATGTTTATTACACATCTGAGTGGGGAGATCAAATAGGGAGCTGGATACATAAGTCTAAAATTCAGAGGACAAGTGCAGGCTAGAGATAAAAACTGTGAGTTGGCAATCACTACATAATATTCTCAAGCAATTCCCTATCATGAAAAATTACAATGCATTTTTAAAAAATAGACACTATTAAAATTTATTTCGATTAGACAGTTTTATTTTGTATCTACTAAATAGTAGACAGTATTGTTGAATAGTAGTTATTCAACAAATATTTACGAAATGATTACTTTGTACCAATTACTGTTCTTGGTACCCTTCAAGATTCAGAGTAATATTATAGTGCATCTAGGGGTCCTCAAACTACGGCCCGCGGGCCACATGCAGCAGTGTGATTGTATTTGTTCCTGTTTTGTTTTTTTATTTCAAAATAAGATATGTGCAGTGTGCATAGAATTTGTTCATTGTTTTTTTTTAAACTATAGTCCGGCTCTCCAATGGTCTGAGGGACAGTGAACTGGCCCCCTGTTTAAAAAGTTTGAAGACCCCAGGATGCTTTTAAAAATTATGATTAGGCCCAGAACTGTGGCTCACACCTGCAATCCTAACACTCTGGGAGGCTGAGGCGGGTGGATTGTTTGAGCTCAGGAGTTGGAGATCAGCCTGAGCCAGACCTCATCTCTAAAAATAGGCAGGCTTTGTGGCAGGCGTCAGTAACCCCAGCTACTTGGGAGGCTGAGGCAAGAGGATTGATTGCCCAAGCCCAAGAGTTTGAGGTTGCTGTTAGCCATGACACCACAGCACTCTACCAAGGGCAACACAGTGAGACTTGTCTCAAAAAATAAAAATAAATAAAATAAATAATATAATTACCTTAAAAAACTTTTGGAGCATCTTTTTTACTTACATATTACTAAGGGGTAAAAAAATAAAACCTACGGAAAAAGTTATGAAATACAAATACGAAACTTAGTTTCAGAAATACGTATCAAAGGATTGTGAATATTTTAACAAATTACTTTCACAAAACAGGTTTCTAGAGAAATTACAACCATCTCACAATCACTTTTTCCAAATGGCCTTTTGAAAATACAAACCAATTTTTTCCATTCAATTCTCTCCCCAATGCCGAAATTCTCTCCCCAATTACTAAAATTCTAAATATTAAAAAAAATAAAAATTAAAAATCTGAACTATACTACAATTAGATTGACAAAATTAAAGACCAGGATAATTTTCATCAGAAGCCCTTTGATGCTAGTAATTCATTATGTCTAACATTCCTAAAAATCATTCACACCAACACAAAACCTAAGTTTAAGAAAACCCTTTTAGGAAATCTAAAAAGTCTCCATGAATTGGCTGACCTACTGCTAATGGAAGCATAACTTGTTTTTTTCTTTTGACAGTTTTGTTCTAGCCCTGGAAAGCTCTGATTCTTTTTTTTTTGGCTTCTTAGGAGGTTTTTCCTTAACATTAAGGCTCAAACTTTTTTACTTGACTCCTAATTAAGGTAGGGTTTTGGATCAGGTAATTTGTTGTAGAGAGGTTATCTTGAGCATTGTAGGATTTTCAGTAGTATCCCTCCCTGCCCTCAACTACTAGATGCTATTAATAGCATCCTCTGCCCCATTACAAGCACTCTAGGCATTGTCAGAGTCCACTGCAGGATATAATCACCCAAGGTGAGAACAACTGCTATCGTTCTACCAGCTGGAACCAAATAACAACAATGCTAACACTTAGGCATTTAGTACATGCAAGGTGCTTTATTGAGCACTTTAATCCTCAAAACCATCCCCATTATATAGTTGAGAAAATGGAAGCTTAAAGGCTAAGCAACTTGCCTGAAATCATATAGTTCATTAAGTGGTGGGTCTGAGATGTGACTCAATGGCTTTAATTTCAGAGCTCATGTTCCTAACCTCAAGCAAGTCTGACTTAAACCGATTTCTTTTCCAAAGGACAATTTTTCAAATATTTGAAGACAGCTCTTAAATGCACCCAAAGCTGTCCCAAGGCTTCTTTCAAATTCTTAGTTCGTTAAGCTGATGAAGCATCCAGCTTCTTCACATCCTTCCTCCTGAATATACACAGAACTAAGAACAATGATACTTAGGTATACAGCAGAGTGCCTCTAATCTGCTTTTCTATTAATTGAGACAGTTTTTGGTGGATGGGGAATGGATGAGGAAGATGGAATTATGGTAACCATACTGCACTTTTGTTTTATAGGCAGTCCCCAAATTACAAATATCTAACTTATGTATAACTCACACTTATGAACCAAACCCCAAGTTTGTTAAGTCCCCAAGTTAAGTCCCCAAATTACAATAATCTGACTGACATACAACTTGTACTTATGAATGGAAGCTACTGCAGATAATAGGTATAGGTTCCTGTTTCAACTTATATGCAAATTCAACTTAAGAACAAACCTTAAGAACCCATCTCATTTGTAACTCAGGGACTGCCTATATATCAAGTTTGAAGACAACAACCATCTCAGGTCTTTTTCCTATATGACGCTACATTCCAGGCCTTAAAAATTCCTAAAAAATTCATTTAAATCTAGTCCAAGCCAGGCATAACAGCTCACACCTATAATCCTAGCACTCTGGGAGGCTAAGACTGGGGAACTGCTTGAACCAGCCTGAGTAAGAGCAAGACCTCATCTCTACAAAAAATAGAAAAATTAGAAGGGCCTGGTGACACACACTTGTAGTCCCAGCTACTTGGGAGGCTGAGGCAGAAGGATCCCTTCAGCCCATAAGGCTGAGGTTGCAGTGAACTATTATTATGACACCATTACACTCTAGCCCCAGTGACAGATTAAGACTCTTTCTCAAAAAGTAAATAAATAAATAAATTTTGTTAGAGATCATTTTGGATTATTTATTATACATGTATTATTTACTATCCTTCACTCTTTATTGTCACCTATAAACTTGATAATTGCTTTCTTCAGATGAGTAATAAGACAAAGCAAAGAACAAAGCCAGTTTCCAAGATCAATGAGCCTCTGGAAAGGGTCATTCAAAATCAAAAGTGTGTTAATCAACTAGTGGTTAATTTAGAGTTCCCTCAGCTTACACCCAAAAATAATAAAAAAGATTTTACCAGGCTGGTTGTAATGGCTCATGCCTGTAATCCTAGCACTCTAAGAGACTGAGGCAGGAGGACAGCCTGAGCTCAGGGGGTTGAGAGCAGCCTGAGCAAGGACAAGACTGTCTCTACCAAGAGTTTGAGGTTGCTGTGAGCTATATCACAGCACTCTATCTAGGACATCAGAGTTAGATTCCATCTCAAAAAAAAAAAAAAAGACTTTGCCATAAAAGTTGGTCTAACAATCTGTTTTTAACAAACCTATTCCCAATCATTTTTCATCTGTTTTTCTTCGAGTTAGTCATAAATTAATCCCCTTTTTTTTTGAGACCGAGTCTTACTATGCTGTCCTCGGTAGAGTGCCGTGGCATCACAGCTCCCAGCAACCTCAAACTCTTGGGCTTAAGTGATTCTCTTTGTCTCAGCCTCCCAAGTATCTGGGACTACTGGTACCCACCACAACGCCGGGCTATTTTTGCTGTTGTTATAGTTGTCATTGTTGTTTAACAGGCCCGAGCAGAGTTCCAACCCGCCAGCCCAGGTGTGTGTGGCTAGCACCCTAACCACTGAGCATGGGCACTGAGCTGCCATTTGTTTTTTGTTAGTTTGTTTCAAAATCTCCCACCTATTCAAAATCAGGTCCAGAATCTTCCATCTTTTAGCAATTCTTGTCTTCTCATAAAACCTTCGAAGACCACAAGTACTACCTATAATTTTAAGATGTAGCATTTACATAGATTATTTTATAACTACAAAATGTTTTGAAAGGCCCAGAAGACAACTCATTTAACTACATATCTTCTTTACCCCATATTGGTTTTAATGTCCTTCCTAGCAATGTCTGCTTTGTTATTTTCATTTTTTTGTTGTTGGTGATGGTGATTTTGCTCTTGCTCTCTGACAACTAAGATTTAAGAGCTAAGGAATTTTTTTTTCGCTCATTATCATGCATTATTATTAAACTTTCCTTGATTATTTCTTATAATAAAGGTAATGGAAGAAACCTTTTTGGTTGGTCTAAGTATTTTTCTAACGTCTTAGTTCATTTGAGCCCTAGTTTTTCTAACATTTTTAAGAGAGTTTTTATATATATATTTTTTTTATTATAGCAATCTTGTCTATTTACTCTATTTTAAAAGAAGTGTGCATATCTTTAAGAGTTTGCTGATTAATCATATTAAGTATCTTTTCCTGTCAGAAATATATCAAAATTAATTTTACTTAACTCCTAAGACATTCTCCCTTATTATTTTATTAAATTACAAAATATAAATATATAAAACATTATGTAACCCTTAAAAATTATGCTATATCTGCAAGAAGAGGTGATGAGATAAAAAAAAATTGTTATAGAAAACTATTTCATGACATAGAGGATGTTCATAATTAAGTTCCTTTCTTAAAAAAAAAAAGGTTATATAACAATACTTACAGTAATATATGGAAATCATTTTTACATGTACATGTATGTTTTTATATGTTTATATACACATAGAAAAATAAGTTATGTGCCAAAAAACAAAGTATTTTTCTTTTGATAGTAGAATAAGATATTTTTTATTTTCTTCTATATGCTTTTCTGTGCTTCCCAACTTTATATAATGAATATGTACTACTTTCACAATAAGACAGGCATTATCTTAAAAGAATCAGTAGAATCAGAAGGGAGTATTCTATACAGTATACTTCTATAAAGTGTAAGATAAAACCAACTCTAACTTGCGATTCTGCTTTTGTAACTCTATGACTATAAGAAGCTTAGAAAAACAATTCTGGACCCTAAACCACAAAAAAGTCAATAGATGATACCACAAATCTAACTATAAATACATCATAATGACAATCACGATGAACATTCAAACTTTTAGAAATTAAATAGGAGAAATCACAAGAACTTCCTTACACTTCAAGGAAAAGGATAACTACTTAAATACATTAAAAATAATTTTTAAATATCCCAAATATCCTTATATATGATCAATAGGATAGGGATAATTAAGACAGAATAAAATAACCATTATTCAGAGTGTTTTAAATTATTGTAAAAATATATTCCTAAGTGAGCAATGTTAACCTGTTAAGATTTAAAATCTCATGACAAGAACAATTACCTTAGAAATTTTGTCTGGTTAAAAATTAACATGTACTAATCTAAAAACTGGTCTGGCTTACTCTCTATTTTAGTGGCAATATCTAGATTAACTATTCACAATTTAGGTTTATAAGACCAGAAGGATAGTCATTTTAACTAATTAGAGCTTTAATCATTCAAACACATTCAGTCCTATAAAATACTACTATGTATAGTTTAATTAATCTTTAATTCACCCCCAAATAAAAATACATTCAACTTATTCAAGAAATTATTTCAATGATTTCATTTCTGTATACTGAATTGTACTTTCAAATACATCAAAAATATTATTTGAAAATTAGTCTTTCCTTGAATAAATTTTTATATTCTTAAAAAACAGTACCAAACAATACATTTGCAAGTTATATGAAATAAGAAAACATCAAACCCACAAAAACAATAAAAATGCATTCCATTTATCTTAAATAACTTCTCATTACACTGACAGATATATGATCTTTTACATCTAGAAATGTAAATGACCATAATGAAACAAAGCCCAAACATATCTTTCTCAATCTTTCTCATAACTGTATATGTATACAATTATAACCCAGAGATATTAGGCAATAAATGAATACACACCTTCCTTTAGTACATGCCAAGGTAGATACACAAAAACAAGAAAAAAAATTTGAAATCAGAGTATAAAGGGACTCTGCTCTTTCAAACAATGCAGCACTGAAAGCCTGGTCAGCATCCTTGGGCATTACTAGGAAACTTTAGCACATCTGATACTTCCATCATCTTCCAGATTCCTCTGAACAATCAGAAAATTTCCCAGTCTCCCCCTACCTCACCTGTCCATAGACTTCCTTTAGCTTCCTCCCTCTACTGTGTAATATTGCTGTTGCAGTTATTTAGCTTTTAAATGTTCAGAGATACAGCCCCCTCTCTATATTAATTCAGTTTATTTTCTCACAGACACTGACTCAGCCGTGGGTTGTGCAGCACTGACGTTTCTAACCAAACAGCGTCGTATGAGCTGTGATCAGCCCATTTCTCCATCTCTGAGCAGTGATTGGATATTGTAATTGATAGACAGGCAGAAGGAAACACAGGAGATAAGGCTTAGAGATATGTAGATAAGTTGCCAAATGCCATCTGTAAAGCTAATTCTAGCTCTGCCAGCTTGCCAGGTTTTAGGAAACTAGGATGCAGCTAACTTCTTTTACCTTTCAATATTTTATTGTGTGTCCTCTCTTAGCAATAATGTTTCTCTTTATAACAAAAGAGATAATATCATTTGTACTTTAAGAATCCACTCAAGAGCTAGTGTTTAAAGCAACCAAACTTTTCCATTTCCAAACTGCTGCTGGAGCTATGAAGTGACCTAAAGGGAAACTGGAAAGTACAGACTTCATGCAGGCTCAGAAGAAACGAGCATGCGTACTTCTTTGTGGGAATGAAGCCTTGCAGCATAGTATGTATATTGAATGTATGATGTATTTATCTTTAGTAACCTGAGCAGAATGCAGATCTAAGTTTTATTCATTTTCTACCCAACCCAAATATTCAAGAACTTTTTGGATATTGTCTGTCTAAACATTTTAATCTTATACAGAAAGGGTGCCCTGTCTTTTTCTTTTTTAAATAGCAATAACACCTCTAATTCATATTTAAAGAGAAGTTGTCACAATTCAAGCCAAATGCATTTAAACTGAAATGATCTTTAACATCTTCAGCAAGCTACCAAACCTTTCTATGTAGGTATAGAAATACAACTATTTGCACAGAAATAAGAGTTCAGCAATTTTTAAATGATTTAATTTATTGGTATATATCTGCAGGTGACATAAGACATAGACCCTCTGAAAGTCTATCCATGTACAGACTAGCCTCTCTAACTTTAAACCAATTTTTTTGTAGATTTTATATATATATAAGCTTAGAAAAGAAAGTATCTTATTGTATTAGGTAGAATCAAAAACATAAGGCAATGCCTACCAAACCATCAAATGTTAAAGATAAGCATACATAAGACAGTACCTATTACTGTTACTTTTTTTTTTTTTTTTTTTTGCAGTTTTTGGCCGGGGCTGAACCTACCACCTCCAGTATATGGGGCCAGTGCCCTACTCCTTGGAGCCACAGGCGCCGCCCTCCTATTACTGTCACTTTTATAAATAAAAGTTTATTTTTATTCTAGCCAGCAAGGAATGGTAGGGGAAAAAATTTAAAAATAGAAAAAAATCAGACTATTCCAAAATATAAATAAAACAAAACACAAATTTAAACAACTTTTAGGTTACTTACAAAAACTGAACCAATAAAGAAAAGTATGTTTATTTCTTTACTTGTTATAACTTTAAACTCACAATTCTGTCTGAGGTAGCAAATGTCCCAAGTTTAAAAACTATTTCTCAAGTCTTCCTAATCCAAAGATGGCCATATGACATGGTTCCAGCCAATGATTAATAAGCAGATGCCTGCTGGGAATTTCTGAGAAATTTAGCTTCCTGACATAAATGAAGACCTTTGTCCCCATCTCCCTTCTTCCACCTTGTCAAGAATTTTGACCTGATGCCTGCAGTTACAATATCCACCTTGTGATCAGGAGGGGAAAGACAAGAAAATCGGAGATTTCTGACCTTAACAACATTGAGCCACTAAATATCCATCTATCAGCCTAGCGTTCATTGTATCTGTTCTCCCTACTTAGCATGTATTTAAAATGTACTATAATAAGATATTTAAAATTTCAAAAAGATAGCAAGTTGTTTAACCTCCCATGCTAAAAGAAAAAAAACTTTTTATATTTGAAAAAGAAAAAGAATGAGGAACTTATTTATAAATCCCAGCTCTACCATTTAAAAGTAATAAGGTGAGCAAGATTAACTTTATTTTTTTATTTGCCAAATGGGGACAAAAATGTACTATCCACAGCGCTCCACGTTCAGATCCAGTCAAGGTAATCTCCTGAAGGTCCCTGCCAGAAATGTTCTCTATCTACCTAATACACTGATCATCAAAGGATTAGCTCAAATCTCATTTTCATCTACTTAAGCTGATAAAGATTACTTCTCTGAACTCTTATTTTATAACTCAGTACCCCAGTTTAAGTGTCCTGTTGTCCTCTAATTGTTCCATAGATGGATATTAAAACATTTCATAGCAGTACCCTAACACACTTTTGAAGCTCTCCTGAACTGAAGGCAAGAAGAGCTGACAGTTAGTTTTTAAAACTGCTTCAGCTAATGAAGCTATATCAATCCAAAAAGTACATTTTTTAAAAGCCAATTGTACTTTTAAAAAGTATCTTAAATTATATGTTCCTAAGCACACAGGGCCAAGAAGTCCTTAAAAGTTCTTCCTTAGGCAGATTGTACATGAATGAGGCTAAAATACCCTCACTGGAAGGATTTTAAGGTATTCCATCAAAAAAAAAAAAAAAAAAAAAAAAAAAAAAAATCTATTCATTGGTATCTATTTTCTATTTTGCTTTAATGTCTTTCACGCAAATAACCCTAAATACTGCTACAGTCTACTTGAAAACACTACCAACAAGTTATTAATGCTACAACTAGCAAAAAGAGCTATGGGATAGAGAAGATAATGTGAGGAGGACATGTAAGAAGATGGGCCTTCCACAAGGCAAGAAGAGAGGCCTCAGGAGAAACACCACCTCCATTTCCAACTTCTAGTCTCCAGAATTGTAAGAAAACTTATTTCTTTTGTTAAAAAAGAAAAGAGAGAGAGAGAGTGCGCTATGTATTTGTTATTGAAATGAAACAATGAAATTAGTTTCTATAAATTTTTCCTACTGTATGCACATAGCTTTTATTAAGCAAACAATGGTTTATTTTCACACTTGCCACCTCTTCATTATATAATGCAGTATGATACACATACCTTAGCAGAATAACATCAAGAAATAGGAATAATACTTGAAAATGCAATACACATATACACAGATACACACACACAATATAGTAGATATAAATATAGTCCCACACTGAATGTAATAAAACCAATACGTCTTTAGTCTCACTGACAAGATAATTATCCATGAAATAGAGTATAGTAAATGAACTAAAGCCCTAGTTAGGACACTCACACATACACACACACACAAAAAAAACAACGAACAAAAAAACTAAAAATCATTTTACCATTTGCCATGTACTTTTAAATTATAATAAAATCAAATTAACACTAACATTTTAGACCTCATCAGATTAAAAGTCTACAATAAAGATGAACATCTTGTCAGGACACTTAACAAGTAGTAGTCACACATCACTCATATTTCCTAGCAAAGCACATAGTTTTAAAGGACCTGAACTACTTGAAAATTACAAAAAGGATTTCAATCACAGTATTTTTTTTTCAAGAAAACTTGTATTCATTTCATGACCAAGAGAATTTTATATTCAGGACAGTTACATATTCAATAATATTCATACAACAAAATTGTCTGTGAAAACATGCTTACATACCTGTAATATGTGAGGTTTATGAGTTGTTAGTTAACACTTTAAATATCAGATCAGTGTTCTAATGAGATCCTCATTAAGTCAAACAACACAAAATGAAAGTTAAAAATAATATACAAATGGCCTGAAATTTCTGAATGAATTTCATTTCATGCATTGAACTTTAAATGAACCAGTAGAGAGAATCATTCCAGAAAGATTAATTTTTCCATTGGGATCAGGATGACAATACAATATAAATTCACATAGTTAATAATGTATGGAGGCAAACACTGACATAAAGCTATGAATTAACCTGTGTAAGCTACACACACAATGGAGTTTTAAATACAAAGAACTAACCTATCCTGCCACAGTTCATAATTAAGTCAATTATAGCATTTATTCCTGGAGTCAACTAAGGAAATTCTACCATTACTTAGGGATAGAAATAAATATTCAAACAAATACAAATATAAAAACTTTTTAAAAAGGAAATGTTTCTCCAAAAGTTATTTAAGAAGAAATACAAATATTCCTAATATTTTCTAAGCCAGTCCCCATCCTTTGACATGCCACAACCAAATTCTGTAATAATCTTTACAATCAGTTTTAGCAGAGCTTTGATATGTGAAATACATATTTTCTACCTACCTTGAATGTTTATAAAGTTTACGAGGTCTACTATGCAATTTCCGATCCCAATTCTCTGGATCACTGGAGTTACTGTCATAGGGATGAGGCCGTCCTGCCATCCCACTTCAAGCTTCCTCACACTACTGCTCTGAAAGCACACATGTAGCACCCATAACCTACATAAAAGAGTAGTGTTGACCTTTAAAACTATTCCATGCATAGTCATAGAATTTTATATACTTGATATATTTTTAAGTGATGAATAAATTATAAAATACTAATATACAAAATCCCACAAATCAGATTGAAATAAATACCATAAGTCTTTTTAGGTACTTTTTATTTGAGTCATCATTAAATCTGCTACCCCTATGCAACACTTTAATGTGATTTTTATATTCAGTAAATATACTTAAACAACTGCCATCTATGTACCGTATGTTTTCAAACATCAATATAGTACCAAAAAGGCAAACGCAATTCCATAGACGGATTCCTTTAGACAAATTTCCCTTGAGATACATTTCTTAATTACCAAAAAAAGTTTAAGATGCTTAACAAAATATCTAATAAAACCAAATAACAATGTTATTCTTTACGTTAAAAGAAAATCCCAAATAAAAATTTAATTTTTGTCAAAAACAAATCTACATAAACATTAGTATGTTACAGTACAATTACCATAAAAATATTTATCAACATGATTCATATATTTTATGACTTTTCTCACATGAGGTTTGTGATAGTTATTTCTACCAAAGTCATATAAAATTGTAAGGAAATGCACTTAACAAAAACTTTACAGAATATCTAAACTAAATACTTTTAAAGTATATCCACTTTAAGATTAAGTTCATCTAACTTAATCTTTACAATCACTTTGCAAAGTAGGCACTAAGATCCCCATATACAGAATAGAAAGAGCCTCAGAATTTTAGTAACTTTGCCAAAGGTCACAATGGTTGTAAAAGGCAGGATTGTAAAGACCAAGGAGAATTCATTATACAGAATAAAATCTTGATTGAAAAATGCTCAAACTAGAGTACTTGTTTGGAAGTAGATCAGATTTGACTTTTAAAAATAATAAACACCAAAAGAGAAACTAAATGAAGTTGAACAATTTGAATAAAGTTACATAAATCAGACTAGTACCCAGGTTTCCTGAAATTAGCTCCTGTATACATTCTACATACTTTTCCAAACTGGATTTGATGGAAGAAAATAGGGGAAGTTACCGTATATACTCGAGTATAAGACGAGTTTTGTGCCGAAAAACCCGAACTCGGCTTATGCTCGGGTCATATAGGTTATTTGATTCGGTGCACGCGCACCTAATCAAATGCACGTAGTCTCCAGTCGTCTTCTGCCGTCTGCTTGAGGGGCCGGTGCTTCAGCTCAGTCCACAAGTCGCGGCTGAGCTGAAGAGGTAGGCGGCTGAACTGAACTGTATTCCACTGAACTATTTAACCCACAATATTTAAT
>CAUYPK010114642.1:0-60685 GCA_963574355.1 Loris lydekkerianus
TTCATGTTTACATGGATGGAGCTGGAACATATTCTCCTTAGCAAAGTATCCCAGGAATGGAAGAAAAAGTATCCAATGTACTCAGCCCTACTATGAAGCTAAACTATAGCTTTCACATGAAGGCTATAACCCAACTATTCCACAAGACTATGAGGAAAGGACCAAGGAAGGGGAAGGGAGGGGAGAGGTTTGGGTGGAGGGAGGGTGATGGGTTGGGCCACATCTATGGTGCATATTTTTATCTATAATAATAAAAAAAATAAAAGAAAATCATCACCAAGTTATAATGGCTCAGTCACCTCTGGTAGGAGTGATTTGCATTTAAACCCAACTTGAAAACTTTAAGATAAGGACTGTTTTTCCCTGATGGAATTCTTGTCATCAAATCAAGATGAGGAGTCTTTGGAAGGTTTTGGTATTTCATTTTAATATTCCCAAGCCACCCTACAGTTAACTGGGTACTTTGCTCTGGTTTAGTGCTAAGCCTCCATATTTCCACAGAGACCTTTGCATACAGGGATTGTAAATACCTTACTGCTCATTGATTCTAACTTCTGAAGTCCACCTACATACACTAAAGTCTAATTCACTTAAAAGAACTGAGCTTGTTAATTGGGGAATGTAAGCATTGAGGACATTGAGGACTGTGCCAAGTTTTTCTGGATTCTTGAACTTTGGACATTCAAGAATGGCAATTTAAAAATCAATATGGGTTTAGGAATGTTAACCAAATTAACAGTGCACTCCTGTTCACACCCTGCCTTTAATGAGTCTTTTTTATTTTCTACAAGACTGATCATTATAATTAATTATGCCCCACTTAGTCAGATAAAGCAAATTGCTTTTGTTCTAGTAGGCTGCGTGCTGAATTCAGCCTGTGCTGCTAATACATCACACACCCAGTGTCCAGTTACAGAAAAGAAAGCAGCCACGTTTGGCATTCTCCAGTGTCCTAAATCCCTCCTATATAGAGTTTACTGTCTGCTATTATTTTTCCCAAGATTTCCTTTTAGCATCAACATATTGTGAGAAATCCACTATTTTGAAAGCCACAGATTTAGTTTTTTTCAATTTCTTTTACTAACTTCCCAAAGTGACCCTGGTAAGTAAACTAGAAAACCTTTAAAATGTCATATACGTAATGGGTCTTCCCCACACAGCTGAAGCCTCCCCACTGCAGTGAGACATTGTGAGGGTTATTCTTTTCCTGACTTTAAAATGTTTGTAGTATTTAAAGGACTGTGTTTTCAGGGTAGGATTAAAAGTTGTCACTATTGTATTACATTTCTCCCTACACAGAGCCCTGTGCTTAATCAACCCCAATTGACTTGAGTTCTGACACAATCCAGTGATAGCTTCTGCTAAATTTAATTAAACATAAGAAAATGTTACCATTCTTTGCTGCTCCATTCTTCTTTAAAAAACCAACTCAAGAAATCCTTATTTCATTTTTCAACTTGAAGTAAATCACTGGGAAGTTTTCAAAGCAAGGGCTCTCTGTGTGGGTCACCGGCTGGGCAGGCACAGCCAGCAGCAGACACACAAGTGGCCATGTTGCCTGTGCTGGTGACCACAAGTCTATTAATGGAACCAGAGTCTACCACGGAAAACTATGTATTCTCTATATAATATTTTCTCCTTAATCAATTACCGATCAAAAATAAATTTCTCTTTCCTGACACTACATATAAGCCTTTAAAAGCCAAAGAATTGTTATTGGATAAAGTTGATTAAACCAGAGATTGTTTTGATATATTTCAAATTTGATACATTTTAATCATGAAGTCCCTGCCTCTTCCTTAGTTAGGGTTTCACCATAGTATCTTTCACCATAATCATGCATGCCACACGCACATACACATATGAAGTTGGCCAACTACAGATTTCAGGCGCTTGCTGTCTATGACAGCCCTGTTCCAGTTAGCAGAAACCTCCCTTCCCCTCCCCTCTGCTCACCTCTCTCCCTTTTCCTCCCCTCCCCTTTCATCTGGACTAGAGTGTCGTGGCCTCAGTCTAGTTCACAGCAACCCCAAACTCCTGGGTTCAAGTGATCCTCCTGCCTCAGCCCTCTGAGTAGCTGGGACCACAGGTCCTCTCCACCATGCCTGGCTAATTTTTTCTGTTTTTAGTAGAGATCAGATCTCACTCTTGCTTGGGTTGGTCTTGTACTCCGGAGCTCAAGTGATCCAGTCCTCCCTCCTCAGCCTCCCAGAGTGCTAGGATTACAGGCATGAGCCACCAAGCCCAGCTGCTTTCTTTTTGTTTTTTTTTAATTTAACTTTGAAAAAAGTTTCTGAACTTTCTTTCTTATGATCATCACAGAAATTTGACAACAGAGTTAAGTATCTGAGAGCTTTGTCTGTTCTTTTGATCTGGAAACAGAGGAATTAGTCTCTGAAGCTATTTGAATTAATAAGTTAAATTTCAGAAGTTTTAAAACTCATCAACATATTGGAATCACCTGCAGATCTTTTAAGACCTACTCACCTGGAGGCATTCAGGAATAATGATTGAGCTGGTGTGAGGTAGTGCATTAGTCAAGCAGTCCCCAGTCTTTGAGGCACCAGGTTTTATGGAAAACAGATTTTCCACAGACCAGGGAAAGGGCCAGGAACAGAAGGGGATGGTTTGGGGATGATTCAAGTATTGTGAACTTTATTTTTATTATTATTACATTATGATGTGTAATGAAATAATTACACATCCTACCATAATATAGAATCAGTGGGATCCCTGATCTTGTTTTCTTGCAACTAGATGGTCCCATTTGGGGGTGATGAGAGACAGTGAGACAGGAAGCTTTGCTCACTCACCTGCTGCTCACTTCCTGCCGAGTAGCCAGGTTCCTAACAGGCCACAAACTGGTACCAGACTCTAGCCTGGGGGGTGGGGACTATTAGTCAAAGTTCTTCAGAGAAACAGAACTGATAGGATGTGTGTGTGTGTGTGTCTGTGTGTGTGTGTATACACATATACACAGAACAAAGAGGTTTACTGTAAGGAAGAGGCTTAGGCAATTATAGAGACTAGAAACTCCAAAATCTGCAAGTTGATGCAGTTGGAGTCTGAAGACAGGCAGGCAGTGACCGAGGACAGCTCATGGCATGAGTGACGACAGAAGGCCGTCTGCTGGGGATTCACTCTGCTCAGGAAGGCTGGTCTTTTGTTCTATTCAGGTCTTCAAGGAGATGAGGCCCACCCACATTACAGAGAGCAGTCTCTTCTAACACAAAGCTTACCAATTTCAACATCAATCTCACCCCAAGATGCCCCAAGTTAACATAAAATTAACCTCACAAGTCCACTCCCTGTCAATGCGGCTCCTATATGGAACTCCTTAAGCCTTAATTAATCTCTAAAGACAAGATAACAAGGTCTACAAGCAACCAGCATTCCACAGCAGCCTGCATACAGCTCTGAAGCTCACGCCAAGTCCAGGGCGATGCCCAGTGTTTTCCTCAATCCTATAACTTAAATACTCATGTAAATTTAATGCCTCAATACCATGATATGAAGTTAATACATATTAAGTGACATAATGGGGGTATAAGAGAAGGAAGAAAACAAAAATACCAATGGGCCACTACGTGCACATAAACACATTTATTACAAAGGAGGAAGGAACGCTCATGGCAACCACGATCCTCTTTTTTATAACTGATCGTATCGGCACCCCTGGTATTTATAACTACCTTCCTCTACTACCCGTCTCAGAGGCCCTGTGTCTTCAACAGCAACTCAGCTGGCCACTGGGCCTTTCTCTTGGTTGTAGAAAAGGCCCAATTCAACAAATAATTTTTTGCCTTACTAGGGATATCTCAACATGCCACCCACCACTGCAGTCCTAGAAGTCTCATAAAATAGAAGTCCCCTGGATTTTACTCAGATTTATTCCCCATTCTGGGGCATGCCAATGTGTGTCACCAACAAGCGAGTGTAGTGGCCACTTTTTTCTTTTTCTTTTTTTTTTTTTTTTGCAGTTTTTGGCCAAGGCCGGGTTTGAACCCACCACCTCCAGTATATGGAGCCAGCGCCCTACTCCTTTGAGCCACAGGCGCCAGTGCACTCAGCACAATGTCGTCAGTGTGGGAACCAGGGTGATTACCTTTCCTTTCCACAGGGAACTAGAGAACGGCCTGCCTCTAGGCAGAGAATAGGACGCATCACTGGTGGTACCAAGATGAAAGAAAACTGCTTCTGGCAGACCTTTCTAAGAGGCATGGGGGAAAGGCATTGTCCAGCTGCAGACCAGCTACCAGGAAATGAGGTCATTCACTCAGGCAATGAAATCACCTCTGGTACAGCTGCTGCACTTGAAGCCCCCTTTTGGTTTAGCTTGTGATAATCCACTGTCATTTTCCACATTCTGTCTGTATTCTGGACAAGCCAAAGACAAGAATCCAATGGGGATATGGTGGAAATCACCATCCCTGAATAACCTCAGCAGGTCCTCCAGGAAGGCAGGGTTGCTTTAGGTGACAACTTTCCTAGAGAGAGACAGTTGCAATGGCTTCCACTTGGCCACTTTCATGGTGAAAGTCCTCATTCCAGCTCCCATGTGGAGAGTCTGTGTACAGTCATGTGTGTCTATTCTGCTATACCTTCCAGAACTGGGAAAAAACCACAGGGCGTTAGTATCTTTAGGTCTAGTTAGTTAAGACAGCCAATTCCAGAAACCCAGAACCTATTCCAAAAGTGTTTCCTAAGCTTCAGTACCTCTAGAAAGAGGCTTGATTTAAAAAAAAAAAAAAATCTGTTTCAGTCGGGGTTCTCAAGAGAAGCAGAACCAATAGGAGATACACACACAAACAGAATTTATTGTAAGAAATTTACTTACATACTTTTTGAGGCTAGAGAATCCTGAAATTGCAGCATGGACCTTGGCAGGCTGGACAGCAGAGTTGTTGGTTCAGTTCTGGGGGTTTCCTCCTCCTGGGGGGGGGGAGCATATTCCATTCCATTCTGCTCAGCCTTCCACCTGCTTGGAAAGCCCATTCACATTGCAGGGGGCCGTTTGCTTTGCCTGAAGTTCACCCCTCTAAATGTTAGTCTCATCCAAAAACACTCTCCACAGTGACATGTAAAATAGCCAACACTGGTGAACTCCAAGAGATACTTCCTTCCTCCTCATATTCCTCCCCAGCCCTCCTGATCTGCCTTTCCCACCTTCCCACACACCATCCCGCCTCCCTTCTGCCAGGCAGGACCAGGATGGAGACCCAGTGTATCTGAAGTTTGAGGGGGTGTCGGCCAAGACCAAACCACAGCAAACACCAAAACCCTCCAAAGGTAAGGACCACTGTGGGAGATTAATTTGCAACAAGTGAAAAAATATATATATATACATTTTAAAAAACTCTCCCTAAAAATTTTTAAAATAGTTAATCCTCCCCAAATCGATTACATTCTGAGTTGTAATCAGTTAATCAATATTTTAAGAGTAGAACAAAATTTAAATTAAAACAAACAAATTTAGACTTGCTTCCTTTTAAAAGGATCAGATATAAATAGAAATCTAAAGACGGTGCCATCAGCTCCCCATGGGCCTGTCTTGCTTCCCGGCACACCTGGTGATGAGAGTGGGCAGCTCCGAGCCCCAGGCCCTGCCCCTGACTCTTGCTCCGAGTATGAACTTGGAGCGCGGGGCAGCCGCTTTCTGCGCCTTCCCAGCAGTAATCTTTCTTCATAAAGACCCAGCCCTGGGATCATTGATTCCTTCCCGGCTCAAATCCTGGGCCCCCTTCCTCTTTATAAGCGGAAGGAGATGGGGAGGGATAGATATAGAAAGGTATTGAGTCGAGGGGACAGAAATGTCCCAGCTGCAGGCCAATGGGAGGCCTCAGAAGGGAGGTCCGTGGGCAGGTGTGCGGGGTGGAAGGTGCGCGGGGTGGGAGGTGCGCAGCGGAGTCTCCCTGCCTTCAGCTCGCGCCACCAGCGCCCCGGCCGTGCAGCTGGTCAGCGTGGAGGGGACGCACCGGCAGGCCCGAAGGATAAGCCTCAGTCTTTCATCCTGGAGCTGCACTCCAAGGTGACCACCCTGCCATGCCGGCAGGTGGGGTCTCACGGTTTCCTCCTCCCTTGGTCACACGCCATCCCTGGATGACCAGCCGGCTTGATTATTTACCATGGCGAGTTGCTGAGCCTGCCCACGCTTCCCCTCCGCTGCCCAGCACCCTGTGTGGGGCGCAGGGACCGCTCTCCTGGGTCCCCAGGACTCCCCCCAGGGGCCCAGCTTGGCCTGTTCTGCGCATTGCGCTCGCTGTGCCCCCAGCTTGGGGATGGGTGACTGCTCACTGTCTTCAGGCAACAGTAGCACTCTCCTCCTGGTTTTAACAAACTTCTGCGGTTCCACATTTTCTCTTAACACCCTGTCCAGGCCCCCCCTACGGCTGCGGAAGCGTCGCCTTCCTCTGCCCTTCCTGGCCTCCCAGCACCATGTCCCCTGCCTAGCGACACACCCCTTACTCTCCCAGAAGCTCCGCTCCTCTCGGGCTCACTCCTACCCATCTTCCATGCATTTAAAAATGTTAAAGTTTACAATACTTAACTATTCATAGGTTAGTTGCTCTGCAGAGGGCTATGTCAAAAGTTCTGAACTGTTCACTGGTCTGTGTGGGTCTCTGTCATGAAGATTTGGGAGAACCATATTTCGCCAAACCCTGCGCTGTCTGTACCAGGCTCTATTTAATAAATATTACTGAGTAGATGAAATTAGCAGTAGATAATGGTGTGTGGGATTTCAAGATATGTATAATTATGAATAGCAAGCGGAATTTATTTAACAAAACACAAAGTATATCATTGTGTGTAAATTACAATCGTGTAATAATATTGAGTAAAAAAAGTATGCAAAACTAGTTTCAGTATCTAAGTGATAACAAGGAATACAGATAAAAACTTAAATACTGCAGGCAAATATACATATAGGGTTTTTTGTTTGTTTGTTTGTTTGTTTTTGGTTTGTTTTGTTTTTTTGAGACAGAGTATCACTCGGTCTCCCCTTACTCCATCACCCTGGCGTTGAGTGCTCTGGCGTCACAGCTCACAGCAACCTCAAACTCTTGGGTTCAAGTGATTTCTCTTGCCTCAGCCTCCCAAGTAGCTGGTACAGGCAGCCCCTGCCATAGCTGTTTTTTAGAGACCTGGTCTTGCTCTTGCTCAGGCTGTTCTAGAACTTCTGAGATCACGCAGTCTGCCCACCTTGGCCTCCCAGAGTGCTGGGATTACAGGTGTGGGCCACCATGCCCAGCCATACATGTACCTTCGTTGAACATGTGACAATTGAAAAACTCAGCTGTGGGTATTTGGGGTATTTTTATTGTCTTTGAAACAATATGTTAATATAATGTTTTTAAAAGTTAGAAAAAATATTCAAACAAAAAGCAAAGTTCTCTATTTTTGCTCTTTCAGTCCCTACAACAGACCTTGTAACTGACAACAGAGGAAGTTTCCCTGAGGGGATGAGCAGGCAGGCGGCTCTGTGCCTAAGGAGGATCAGGGAGATCACCCAGCGTCCCAGTCAATTTCATGTTTTTTTCATGTCTTTTTCAAGGGGAACACAGATAATTCTGTGTAGGGGTAACAAATGGTGCTAGGGAAGACAAATGAACTGGGGGGACTGATTTCTCCTCATAGGCATAGTAAATGAACCTCGCTCTTATTAATCTGCCTTAACTGTGAACTGATCTTTCAGCAGACTTTCTGGGGGGAGGGCAAGGTTCCCCTCCCCCCTACAAGATCAGGGTCATACCCTCTCAGGGAACTGAGATTACACTTATTTCAGGGAAAAAAAATCTAGAACTTGACTTTTCTGGTCTCTATGCAGCCTACTTTTAAGTGTTTACTTATCAGAACATGAAAAAGCGGAATACAGGCAAACAGATTTCTGCATTAAACTGGCGGAACAGCAATGAGACAAGTCACTGAGAATTACCTGCAGGTTTCCAAGGCACAAAGAAAATAAACGCAGCCAGGCCCCGTGGCCACAATCTCAAATCAAGCAGCAGCCACACATCTGTTCTGTGAGGAAGCTCTGGAGGGAAGGATTAAGTTCAGCAAAGACCGACAGGGTTCTCTTCCAGCAATGAGTCTCATGGAGAGCTCTGTGATTTTTCTAAGCCCAAATAACATGAACTTGCTACCAATAGTAAGTCAAATATTTTGAAATTTGTTGCATTAACCAGATTCATAGTTTTATTTCACCTTGCTGCTTCATATAACTGGTGATGAAAAATCAGAATCTTACCAAGAGACAGAAATCTGACATAGAAATTAAAAATTACCGGTGAAAGGATCTAGAAGAAATTCTATAGCTGTGAGTCCTGATGGCTACAGGGACTTAAGCAAAGGTATTTAAATGTTCTGGGCCCCTTATTTCTCAAAAATTTAATTTTGCTTTTTGGAAGAACACTTTTAAAGTAAGCTCCAGGATTTATAATGCCTAACAGTGTTGTGCCCAAGTCACAGGATCCCCCACATAAATCACCTGGAGACCAAGTCCAATACAAAAGCAAGAGGTTGTTTACAAGCTTGAGCCTGGGCTCCCTGGTCCTGGGCAGAGAAGCCCTGATCTCAAAAAGGAGGGAGGTTTTTAAGGGTACAGAAAGAAAAAAAGGGAGGGGGTGAGGTGAGCTGCTGGGGCGAGCTGATAGGGGTCTCAGGGACTGAGCACTTGTCCTTGGCTGTCTGGGAGAGTGTTGTTATCGCTCAGAGAAGATGTTGTACAAAAGCATGGATTATGGGGCAAGGGGAGGGGCCTTTGATATGCAGCTGCAAAATGAAGACTGAGGGGCTAGATAAAAACAAAATGGAGTTAACTGGGTCCTTATAACAGCACTATCACTAAAATTATATTTAAATTCGTTTTCAAATCACATCTTTCCAGACTTTTGTTCATATACAGTAAAACTTCCACAGCAGACCACCTCCCTACACTGACCACCTGCTTGAGTTGATCCAATTTTCACAGACCAGATGTGCACCACATGTACATCTCAGTACAGTAGGCTAGTTCCTAATGTTGACCACCTCTGTATGCGGACTAGTCTCTTCGTCCCTCAGGTGGTTACTTTACGAGGTATTTCTAAGCACTGAGAGTTGTGAGTGTCAGTGAAGATCATCTGGGCACATGCTTGCCTGTTGAATTCAGCTATCAGCATCGCTGACAGTGACCCACTGAGCAGGAAATGTACAGTTACCAACAACCCCCTTGCAAAGAAGCTATGATCTGTCAAGTGTGGTCCTCAACCTCCTTTGCTCATCAAAGAATCTGTGCAGCCTGGTCAACACCACCACCCAATTCTACCCCAAATCTGGGGAATACCCAAAGCATACCCCTGGGAAGAGCCCAGGACCATTCACAGCATTCTTGGCATTTTTTCCTTCTTTATTTTTATGACTTTTTTCTGTTTTTTAAGAGGAGTTTTAGGTTCACAGTATCTTCAATTGGGAGGAAGGTACAGAAATCTTCCATATATTTCCTGGTGCCCCTTCCCCCATATGAGAGAGGACACCCTAGAAGGGTGAGGTCTAGAAGAACAGGTCTTCTCAAGGAGACCACAAGGATACACCTGCAGGGTCCTCTCCATGGTGACTCAGCTCTTGGGAATTTGTAAATTTCCAAGTTCTATGAAATCCTGTAGTTCTGTAGGGGTGGGAATAGCATCTCCCGCTTGATTCAAACTGACCAATGAGAAGGGTACCTGTGGGGTGAAACTTTTTGACTGTCAATAAAAGGGAAAGACCAAGGCAGTCGGGGAGCGCAGCCATTTGGAATTCTATGCCGTAAGCTTCCGGCTGGTGAATAAAGCCCTTCTTCTTATAAATGTGGTGTTTGGGTGCTCTTTCTCTCTGTTGGGCCTTGTCTTCCTGCAAAACCCAGAGCATAACCTTTCCCATCATCAGCATCTCCCACCAGAGTGGGACACTTGTGACGACCAATGAACCTATGTTGACATACCAACATTGTGTGGAGTCCCTAGTTTACACTGAGGCTCTCTCTTGTACATCCTGTGGGTTTGGAGACATATGTAATGACATGTATCCATGATTGCAATCTCATACAGAGCTGCTTGCCTGCCCTAAAAGCCCTCCGTGCACTGCCTTTCTGAGATTTGCTCCACATTGCTGCACTAAGAGATGCTGTGTGATCTTTGTACTGTAAGGAGAGTTTTGCCTTTTCCAGAATGTCACACCATTGGACACATCCAGCGTGTAGCCTTTTCAGGTAGGCTTCTGTCACTTAGATGTGCATTTGAGCTTCCTTTGTGTATTTTCATGGCTTGACAGTCAGGTGGATTCCCCTTAGACGCTTCCTTCCTGTATTTTCATGGCTTAACACCCTCCACTTGTGATCCTCTGTCACACCAATGGGCATGAACTAGTGTGCATCACCACAGGAACATTAATGAACTAGGTAGTGCAGACCTATGATTGCAATATGGTTTGCTATCAGGAGGGCAGGAAAGAAGATTGCACATTCATGTCATAAGTTCTTGGATACTTACATATCACAGCAGTAATAGAAGGTGCAGGATACAGCCCTTGTCACATTCCAGGGCTCTCCAGCTCCATTTAGGCAGGATTCCACCACTCAGGGCTGGACAGGGAGCCCCCCGTTCTCTAGGCCCAGGTGAGCTCAGAGGTCAGACCTCCATTTCCAAGCACAAACAGATTGTCTTTTTAAAGATGCACCTTCTGGGCTCTAATAAGATCATGAACAAAGCAGCCTGAGATGGTTTTTTGGGTGGTTCCACCATGAGTAGGGAGCACACACCCTAATCTCTTCTCAAAAACAAAAACTGTGAGGATCTGATAACCTTGCCCTAGTGGAGGAAGAACTGCATCCATTTGTTAATGCACTAATTAACTTTGAAAAGATATTTTTCCACCTACCAAGTGCTGGCCAAGTGTAATTCTCAAGACCTAATACCCCTGAGATAAAAAGCCCACATAGAGACTCCCCAGATAGTTCTTTCCCACTTCCAGAAGCTCTAGTGCTGTTTACTTCTTCTGTATTCCTTTGTCTAATAAAAATTCTCTCTAATCACTGATCTGTGGTCCGTGGGCTCACTCTTTGAATCCCTGAGACCAAGGACTTACTGAAGAGCGAAATTCCAGTATCACCATTTTCATCACCACCCAAGCAAGCACAGGAAGGAAAGTAGTTTCATTCACACTAGAAATTTGAAATGTTGAATTATTTTTTACAAATATACTGATGAAATTTGCTAACGAGTTCAGAAATAAGGCAAATTAGAGTAACAAAAAGGGTTTGAGGATTGCCAATAAGTCTATTTGTTCACACAGTCAGTTCTGTATACCTATGTGTCTGGTGATGCTCTATCATGGAAACTGAAGGGATAGGAATGACACAGTGTGCCCTTCAACAAATAAATGGGCAAAGTTTAGGCAATGAAAACTACTATGAGGAATGCAAGGGTGTGGTGAACTATGGCATGCCTGGGGGTGAAGGTCAGCATGTTCAACAGCCACGGTGGCTTTGCACTCAGATCAGGAACCAGACAAGGCTGCACACTGTCTCCATTCCTCTTTAACATTGTAATGAAAATTTTAGCCACTGCAATTAGGAAAGAAAAGGCGATCAAGGTATGCATATAGGGTCAGAAGAGATCAACTTTTGCTCTTTGCAGATAATATGATCATATATCTGGAAAGCATCAGGGATTCTACTACAAAACTCCTAGAAGTGATCAAGGAATACAGCAGTGTCTCAGGTTACAAAATCAACATTAATAAATCAGCAGCCTTTATATATATACCAACAATAGTCAAGCTGAAAAAACAGTTAAGGACTCTATCCCATTCACAGTAGTGCCAAAGAAGATGAAATATTTGGGAGTTTATCTAACAAAGGATGTGAAAGATCTCTATAAAGAGAACTATGAAACTCTAAGAAAAAAAAAAAGTGTCGAACTGTTTTTCTTCCATTCTTGAGATACTTTGTTAAGAAGAATATGTTCCAGCTCCATAGACTTGACACTTTTATGATAACAAACCTACTAATCATAGAATATAGTTTGTCTTTTTGTTTTTCATACTATCTTTTGCTTTTTCACTAGCATTTGAAAGTTTTCTATTGTATCTCTTGTTGGGTTTATTCCCAGGTATGTTGTGTATGTGTATGGCTACTGTAAATTGAGATATTTTCTTCCATTTCTTCTAAGTGGTTATTGTTTGTAAATGTGACAATTATTTTACGTACATTAATTTTATACCATTCTTATTATTGTATTCTATTGTTATTTGTGAGTGTTTTTCAGTTGATTCTTTTATATTCAGAAGTACATCCTGCAACTAGCTGCAAATAATGATAATATTACCCCCTTTGCAATTTCTATATCTTTAATTTAACTCACTTGTCTATTTTTGTTATTGCCAGAATAATGGTAAATAATTATAGTAATAGTGGACATCCTTTCTTTGTTTCAGACTTTGATGACAATGTTTCTATTGTTCTCCATTATGTATAACATACATATATTTGATTGTGACTTTTAAAAATTCTTTATGAAAGTTCTGGAGATATATGGTGGTAATGATTGTGCAACAATATAAATATATTCCACTGAATTGTACATTTAAAAATGGTTAAAATGGCTAGGATTTTGTTGAGAATTTTTGCATTATATTCATTAGTGAAATTGGTCTGAAATTCTCCTTTTTAGTTGGGTCTTTTCCTGGTTTGGGTATCAGGGGTATGTTTTCTTCGTAGAATGTGTTGGGAAAGATTTCTTTCTCCTCAATTTTTTGGAATAATTTCTGCAATGTGGGAATAAGCTCTTTTTTGAAGGTTTGATAGAATTCTGGTTTGAAGCCATGCAGACCAGGGCATTTTTTTGTGGGGAGATTTTTTATTTTTATTTTTTATTTTATTTATTTTATTTTTTTTATCTCAGTGCTTGAAATTGGTCTGTTCAGGAGATCTATTTCTTCCTGGCTAAGTCTAGGGAGGAGGTGTGATTCCAAATATTGATCCATTTCCTTCACATTGTCCAATTTCTGGGCATAGAGTTTCTGATAGTATGTAAAGATAATCTCTTGTATTTCTGTGGCATCTGTTGTTATTTCTCCTTTATCATTTCTGATTGAGGTTACTAGAGATTTTACTTTTATATTTCTAGTTAGTCTGATCAAAGGTTTATCTAATTTATTTATTTTTTAAAAAACCAACTCCTTGTTTCTTTAATTATCTTAATGATTCTTTTGTTTTCAATTTCATTAATCTCTGATTTAATTTTGGATATTTCTTTCCTTCTGCTGCATTTAGGCTTAGATTGTCCCCCTTTTTCCAAGTCCATAAGATGGCCTGTGGGTTTGTTGATACACTCTCTTTCTGTTTTTCGAATGTAGGCATTTAAAGTGATAAATTTTCCTCTTGGGACTGCTTTTGCTGTATCGCACAGGTTTGGGTAGCTTTTGTCTTCATTGTTATTTTGCTCAAGGAAGTAATGATTTCGTCTTTTATTTCTTCCTGCACCCAACTGTCATTCAGTATATGATTGCTTAATTTCCATGCCTTTGTGTGGGGTTGAATGTTTTTGTTGGAGTTGAGTTCCACCTTTAATGCCTGTGGTCTGAGAAGATATAAGGCAAAATTTCAATTCCACCAACCCAGGAATGGATTAATAAGCTGTGGTATATGTATATCATGGAATGCTATTCAGACATTAAAAAATATGGAGACTTTGCATCCTTTGTATTAACCTGGATGGAAGTGGAACACATTCTTCTTAGTAAAGCATCATTTAAGAATGGAGAAGCAAGAATCCTATGTACTCAATTCTCATATGAAGACAGTTGATGATCTAGTACATGGTGGGGGATGGGGAAAGGGAAGAGCAGAGAGAGAAAAAGAGGTAGGGGGGTGGGGAAGGAAAGAGCAGAGAGAAAGAAGGAGGGAGGGAGTTGGGGGGGTCACACTGTGTGACACACCTTTTGGAGGCAGGACACAATTATAAGAGGGACTTTACCTAACAAATGCAATCAATGTAACCTGGTTCTTTGTACCCTCAATGAATCCCCAATAACTAAACAAAAAGTAAAAAAAAAATATTGATTTACAATGTTTTTAAGTTACAAAATAAAGGTTAAAATGAAAATTTTTTATTATGTATATTTTACAACCATAAAAAAGTAGCCAAGAAAAAATAATTCTTGATGAAAAGTGAATTTCACAAAATACATCTCTATGCAGCATCTATGCAGAAGATAACATGACGTTTCTCATTATTCCTTTATCAGGAGGCAAGATGTACAGGTTCTGTTTGAGCTGCCAATGCCTATGTTCACATCCCAGCTCTGCTGCCCTCTAGCTCTGTAACTTTGGGGAAGTCTCTTATGCTCCCTTGTGTCCATTATCTTCTTTGTAAATCATGATAATAAAAGGGCCTACTTCATAGGTCTTCATTGAAAATTAAATGAATTGATATATATAGAGCACTCAGACTGATAAATAACTAGCAAATAGGAAGCATCACATGAGTTAATATGGTGGATTATCTTAATAGATTTTTTCATATCCCAAGTATAAAATCTCCAATAGTGATGGATAATTACCCCACTGAATTTCATATATAATATTTCACTTAGAATTTTTCATTACTAAATTATATGTGATAATACTCTCTAGTTTTCTTTTTTTGGGTAATCTTTATCGGACTTTTATATCAATATTGACTTAAATTACAAAAAGGATATAGGAAATTCTCTTCTTTTTCTATGCAGTGAGGTGTTTAAATAGTATTTGAATTATCTGTTCTTTATACTTGTTATTCCTCTGTAAAGTCAAGTAAGCCTAGTGCTTAGTTGATAACATTCTCAATTTCTTCTACTTAGATTTTCTATAATGTTTAGTGTCAGTTTGGAGTAAATGATGTTTTCTTTGAAAATCATTCCTGAAATCCAGTTTTCACATGTGCTTGTGAGGCTTGGTTAGGCAGTCTGGTCTGTGGGAAACCCTCCTACTTGCCAAATGAGGGAGGACTGAAGGGATTTAACTAGTTCCCAGCTGGGAGGCAATGTCTTGGGGGGGAATGTCTGTTTTAGGAATCTGAATTTTCCTCATTTCCTATTTTGCTTTTCTTTTAGGCCTCTATACCCAAAACAGGGGCCCAACACAGACAAGGGGTTCCTTTTTTTTTCTTTCTTTCTTTCTTTTCTTTTCTTTTTTTTTTTTTTTTTTTTTACCAATTACACCTAATGGGTGATTGATTGTCCTAGTCTCAGTTGGTATCACCCTACTTCCCCCCACCAAATTTCTGCCTTGGACTCTACCAACTATTCATAATGGGTGATTGGTTGTCCTAGTCTCAACTGGTATCACCCTACTTCCCCTCCCCCCCACCGCTTCTGCCTTAGATTCTACCAACTCCTACTAATGGGTGATTGGTTGTAATAGTCTTAGTTTGGTATCACCCTTCTGCCTCTCCCCACTTCTGCCTTGGATACTACCAACTACTCATAATGGGTGATTGGTTGTACTAGTTTCAGTTGGTATCACCCTTCTTCCTCCTCCCCTTCTGCTTTGGTGTCTGCCAACTACTCCTAATGGGTGATTGGTTTAGTCTCAGTTGGCATCACTTTTCTTTCCCCAACCCGCTTATGCCTTGGCCTCTATCAACTACTCCTAATGGCTGCTTGGTTGTCCTAATACCAGTTGAGATCACACATCTTCCCCTACCCCTGCTTATGCACTGGACTCTACCAAATACTCATAATGAGTCCTTGGTTGTCCTATTCCAAGTTAGCATCACCCTTCTTCCTCCACCCTGCTTCTGCCTTGGACTCTACCGACTACTCATAATGGGTGATTAGTTGTCCTAGTGCCAGTTGTTATCACCCTTCTTCCCCTCCCCCTTCTGACTTGGACTCTACCAACTATTCCTAATGGGTGATTGGTTGTCCTAATCCCACCCCTCCCTCCCCCCACTTCTGCGTTGGACTCTATCAACTACACCTAATGGGTGATTGGTTGTCACACTCTTAGTTGGTATCACCCTTCTTCTCACCACCGCCACTTCTGCCTTGGACTCTACCAACTACTCCTAATGGGTGATTCATTGTGCTATTCTCAGTTGGCATCACCCTTCTTGCATCCCCCACTGCTTCTGCCTTGGACTCTACCAACTATTCCTAATGGGTGATTGGTTTAGTCTCAGTTGGTATCACCCTTCTTCCCCCCTTCTTCCACCTTGGACTCTACCAACTTCTCCTAATGGGTTATTGGTTATCCTAGTCTCAGTTGGTATCAACCTTTTCCCCCACCCCCAGCTTATGCCTTGCACTCTACCAACTACTCATAATGGGTGCTTAATTGTCCTACTCCCAGTTGGCATCACCCTTCCTCTCCCAGCCCCCTTCTGCCTTGGACTCTACCAACTACTCCTAATTGGTGATTGGTTGTCCTAGTCTCAGTTGGTATCTCCCTTCTTTCCCCCAACCCCACTTATTTCTTGGACTCTACCAACTACTCCTAATGGGTCATTGGTTGTCCTAACACGGTAGGTATCACCCTTCCTTCCCCTCTGCCCCCCCCTCCCCCCGCTGCCTTGGACTCTATCAGCTAGTCCTAATGGGTAATTAGTTGTCACTGTCTCAGTTGGTATCACCCTTCTTCATGCCAGCCCCATTTCTGCCTTGGACTCTACCAACTACTTCTAATGCAAGGGGTTCCTTTCTTTAGAGTTCAATTGTTACTGTTGCCTGGGTGTGAAAAGTTTCTGATGTTTCTTCCCTGTGTTGTTCACATTCAGAGAGGGCACCCAGCCTGGCCTGAATTCCTCTGGCTCTCCCTTGCAAAGAGCTGCTCCTACCACTAGTGTTTTGTGCTATGGCTATCTCTGCTCAGTTTTCTCCACTGGTCTGGTTTTTAGCTTATTCTAATTTCTAGTATTTCCTCAAAGTTTCTGGATCACTCTTGGTTTCTTTTCTTGTTTATATCATAGGTGTGTCTTCCTTCTTGAAATACACCCCTTTGGCCTTCAGGATAACAGGCTGTAATAATTATAGCCAACACTTATAATAAATAAGTGACTCATCATCCTAAACCTTAGCAGTCCTAGCTGTCCAAGTGCTTTAAATATCAACTAATTTAATCTTTACAAACCATATGAGGAAGAAACTATTATTCCTATTTTATAGATGAGGACTCTGAGGTAGGTAAAGGGAACACAAATAGCTGGGAAACTGCACTGTGAACTTGGCCACCGGAAATCCCAAGTCTTCACTTTCAACCACCATGGTATACTATGGGTTATTACCAAAAAGCAATAAGTTTTGGTTCTTTACTCAAACTCAGGGGATCTCAGTTCAATTTATTTCCAGAACTGGATTAGTAATATGTACCTCCTCATTCTGTTGTGGGATAAAATATTTTGCACAGCAAATATTTGCACACAGCACTACATAATATTTAGCCCTTTAATTTTAATTTGACTTTGGCTCAGAGTCACTCTAGACTTAAAATTCCTATGTTCTTTTAGTCCCAATGGCAGACCCTTCTGACTGAAATGTGCATGTTCAATCATTTGAAGAACATGTTTATTAACATCATGTGATCGTATATATCATCCCTCAATTTCACCATCCTCGCCTGTTATCAATGCTATATTTAGCTCCAACTTTCTCGCTCTGCCATAATGTGTTTACATACTTCCTTATTTAATTTTAGGGCTTTACACTTCTGTGTGTTATCATTACATTTTGTCTTCAATAATTTTCTTCTTCTAAAATTCAATGAGGTAATTTCTTCAAGATAAAGCAGCTCACTTTATTAGACTTATAATGTACATTGAGAAAGAGAACTGAGATATGATACCTTCTGGTGTTTGGAAATGTGTCCATTTCACTGACAGACCCCTTCCTAGTTGGAGAGAATTACACATGCTGTGTATCCATCTCTTTAATTTACACCTAGGGCACCCAAGGAGCTGGGGAGAATGTCATCTGGATAAATTGAAGTGATACAGAGATATTTCCAGTCTTCTTGCTGCTTGGCCTGTACAAAAAGGTGTGTATCACTTTCCACTCAGACTCCATAGGGCTATGGCACTGTGGGGAAATGGAAAAGAGGGTACTTAAGGCTATTTTCCAGCCCAGAGCCATTTGGGGGGGGGGCCAGTGTTGCACACACTGATTTTCAAACCTAGTTGCACAATAGAATAAGCCAGTTTTTAAAAATCCTGATGTTTAAAGCCAGATTGATTCGAACTGAATCTCTGGGGTTGGGCTACAGGCATTAGTGGGTTGGTTTTTTTTTTTTTTTTTTTTTTTTTTTTTTTAATTCCATTTGAACGAGTTCAGTGCCAAATTTTAGCTTTATAATTTTATTCACTTTTTAACTTCAGGGACCAAATATTTATAAAAATCAAATGTCTGTGCTTGCCTTTTTTAAAAAATAAAAGCATAGTTCAACTTAATCTCTTCAAACTCTGCTCTTCTCCTACCTCACTCCTTCCCAATACTCTTTTATATATATGAGATTTTATGGAAAGGAGGAAGAAAATAAATTAAAAGCCATAAATGAATGAATTTTGGAGTTTCAAGAGTAACTACCTCTTAGCCTTCATTCTGAATATTTTTTTCATAAAAAATTACTGCAGAATGTTTAATGAGTTGAAAGAAATGGAATGTCTGCGTTTATTTAATTAACTCTGTAAGGTGGTTGGTTATTTCTTTGAAATCATGCTTTCACATGAATATTAAGATATTAAATCTATAAAAACCGTATCTATATAATTAAACTTCAAATCCAGAATATATGCTAAAAGATATGAAATTCTATAAAAGTATTATTATTTGAGTGAAATTCAGAATCATGTAGGTGCAGCTCTTTCCAAACCTACAGAGTATGATTTAGGATTCTTTATTGAATGAGAATTCCTTACAGTTAATAAAATGCACCTTCACGAGTATAAGTAATAAAAAATAAAATACCTTTGACCTTTTGTATGTGGCCAACGTCCTAACCACTGAGCCTGAATCTAAAAATGTCTGAATCAAAGTAAATAAATATACTAGAACTGATTAAGCAAGAGCAAGATCTTTGTGACCAAAATGAATTAGTTTAAATGATAACCCTGAAGGAGTAAGAAAAGAAAATGTATGTGTTGACATGTGTAGGTTTTCACTGTAAATTCAGCACCATCTCCCTGAAGTGAATATGGGCAGGAAACAATTTATCATCACTTCAAAGAAATATGATTTTACTGCAAAAAGAAATATGGCTAACACATTAAGAGCTGTTGTTAGGAAAAGCAATATTGATTAAACTGAATTTTGCTTATAATTCAGCCAACTCCCTTCTTTCATCATAAGACTTGCATTCTTCAAAACTGCAGCTTTATAGAATGATGAAGTCTTTTTATTATTCATCTTTGCCACTGTCTCAGAATTAGAAATCACACTGGTTACCAAAAAATCAATTAATCATATTTATGATGACAGCCATGACTGTTATAAAACAGACATTCTTAGACAACATGCCCTTTTCTTTACATCAAAACCTGTTGAATGTGTTCTTTTCATCCCCTGAGGCTTTGAAGATGTCCTTTCTAAGGAAGAATAATGAGTTGTAAATCTAATAGTAGCCATTGCTAATGGTAGAAATAAACCAAAGTCAGAATTTTAACTTCAATTTGTATTGCCAGTTACTCTTTCTGTTGCTTATTTCATCATTTGAAAAATATGAATATACCTTATTCATTAGTAATTCACTCATTCAATCACATCGTTAAGTACTGGATTATTCTCTGGGTACTTAGAACAAGAACTTCAAGTAAGACCAAATTTGGAGAAATGCTCAGTTTACTGATGAACTAATATTTGAAACTGATTATAGCTAAGAGGTAGGAACTTTACATCATCCAAGTGACATCCATCAAAACCTTCAGAAATCTGCATGGCATGGCATGGCCCGGTCCTATTAAAAATATTTTAAGGGATGTTTAATTCAGTGTTTTAAAACGTTGTCTTTTTATTTTATTTAGCCAGATTTAGAAATGAGTTTTTAATCGGTTATAAAGTTCTTATTTTTTAGCTAACTTTAATTTATACTTAGAGATTTTTTTTTTTTTTTTTTTGCAGTTTTTGGCCAGGGCTGGGTTTGAACCCGCCACATTCAGCATATGGGGCCGGCACCCTACCCTTATGAGCCACAGACGCCACCCTATACTTAGAGAATTTAAAGTAAATCTTATAGAGCTATGGTCACCAACCTTTAGAAAAATTAAAAACCTTTAAACTGAAGTTTATAAAGTATAAAGACTCTTCACTTCTTTTGTGCACAAATCCTTTAGTAGTTTGAAGAAGTGCATGGATCAAACGTCTGTTATATAATGTTTTCAATACCATAAGATAAAATTCAGAGGCTTACAAAAAACTAATTATACCGAAATAGTTTTTTTAGATATGTTTAAAACAAATGTGTAATATAGCAATATATAAGGTTATTTATTAATACATCAAATAGCAATAGTAGATGTAATGTCTGCGTGACTTCAGAATAACAATGCTCAAAATTATATTTCAATATGTCTGTAACAACTATATTAGGATATGAGAATATTTATGATTTTATTGGAAACAAAGTTAGAGGTAATGCTACTATTAATATATATTTGTTGTGCACATCTACAATTGAAAGAAATGGTAAATTGCAGGTAGGGATCAGTAAAATTAAAATATAATGTTTTTTGCCCAAATCCAAAGACATTTTTAAATCTATTTGTAAAACCTCATGCACCGTATAAGGTCTAACAATTAAGTTCACAAACTCATCCTAGAAAAAGCGCCAAATACTACAATGCTGAATATCACCAGGGTTACCTTTGAAGTGGTCACCTACGGAAGCTATGCACTGACACCAGTGCCTAGTTTACCGTTCAAATCAATTTTAGAACTCTTTTTCTTGAATGGCCATTGGACCGATCATCCTAGGATACACAAAACACCCAACAAAAATAATAAACGTCACTCAGCAAGAAACTTCCACGTCAGCATGAACACAGCTGTGAGACACTAATATACCAATTTTTACTAATATAAAACCTTACCAAGTTGTTTGTACAGTGGTACCAACATAAGCTCACAGTGGCAAGTTCACAAACTTAGTTGTCAGATTGTCATATGACCTTGAAATCCCACTATCTTAAAAGAAAAGAAGGAAGGGAAAAGAAGAAGGAAGACAGAACACTGAAAGAAGGAATATGAATAAAGGTGGCTCACATCTGTCATTACGCAATGCTAACAAGTTACGTTGGAATTGTGGAGTGAGGCCTTGTAAGGTGGCAAGACCTCCACAGCTTGGGAGGTGCATTCAAGGAATGACCCAACTCTTTCTCCTCCCTTCCTAAAACAACAATAGTCCTTTCTCCTTGCTCCCTCTGCTAGAAGTCATGTAGCTTCTGTTTCCCTAAATTGAATCTTTACCTCATCAACTAAGATTCACATCTTTAAGAATACTGTTTATGATAAAACTCTTTTACTTATCCAGTTACTTCCCCTCAGCCTTGTAAAATAAAAATATTCCCACTCACTTTCCTTGCTGATTTGTAACATTGTTAATATAAGCAACCTGGTTTAGGTACTATATAAATAAAACTGTTCACCAGGTTTAGGGCTGGCTGTGGTCATCAGCTCTAGCAGACCTCCTGATTCCATCTCCTTGTCTTTCATGTAATCTATGTCTCTTGTGTGACTTATTTTCTCAGTTCCCCATCATTCCCCCTCTGGTTCGTTCCCTCTCATGCTGCTTCATGAAAGGAATACCACATTCTTCACTAAAAAAGGAAAATATAATGTGAGCATATTTGTATACGTGGATATATATATGAACATGTATTTGAAGAACTGTCTGGAAAGGATCCAGCCATGCAATATGAAAAATAGTATTAACAATGGCTGAATGCTTTCATATATACATGGATATATATTTGGCCAAAAGTAAAGGAAAATTGAGAAGATGATTTTGAAAAGTAGGAGTACAACATAGGTCCTGTGGGAGTCCTAGGACTTCAGGTGAAGGAAATGCTGATTTGTTCACACTTTCCACTATGTTGATGAGAAAAATGAGGGCAGTCAGAGATTCGTTACAAATTCATACTGCCAAGTAGTGACAGACAGGGAATTAGAACACTGGATCTCCAGATTGCTTTTCCCTGGTATGGTTTTATTTAATTCTATTTTAACCTCTATAGTTTTTTTTGTTTTTTTTTTTTTAAACTAACTTGGTGGAAACAACCGAAGTGCCCACCAATACAGAAATGGATTTTTAAAATGTGGCATTTGTATATCCTGGAGTACTTCTCAACCAGAAAAAGGTTATCTAGTATCTTTTGTAACAATCAAGATATGGAACTGGACATCATTCTTCTAAGTGAAGTACCATAAGGATGAAGAACCAAACAACACAGGTACTTAATACTAAATTGGAACTAATCAAAACTTATGTGCACATGTGGAAGTAAAACTCAGTGAAAATCAACCAGGAAGGAGAGGGGAAGAAGGAGAGGGGAAGGTATAAATTGAACTTTTTATTTCTTATTGGGTTGCCCAAATCTATAGCTCTTAAAACAAAAGGACTTTATCATTTCTATATATTCGTATTTCCTATTATACCTAAGAAGCTTTCTGCTTGCAGGATTCAACCAAACCTATTGAGATGGAAAACAGAATTCTGAGCTGATAGAGACCCCAGAAATCATTTAGTCCAACATTTTCCTATAAGGAAGATAAACATGCATCTCTAATTTAGAGTGGTTGAAATGCCCTTTCCTCAGAATATTAATTAAATATTTTATTAATATTAAGCTATTAGGCCAACTGAGGACAATTGCTTATTATTGCTTTGATTATATAGTGGAAGAAACATGTGATAAATTTTAGAGAATTATTTTCTTGGCACTATCCACTGAATATATGCTGAATAAACATTATTTCAATTTTCAGGACTTTATTAAGTAATGTTATTGCCATTTGCAGTTCAGGAAACTAATGTGTGAAATGGTAAATCAATTAACCCAAGATTAAGATGGTAGTAATTGGCAGAGCGATGGTTCAAGCCAAGCCTATCCACCTTGAAATCCTGCTATTTTTGTTTGTTTTGTTGTGTTGTATTGTGTTGTGTTGTGTTTTTTACAATTCAAACTGAAAATCTGAATTCTTATTTTTATTGTTGGGGAATCATTGACGGAACAAAGAGCCAGGTTACACTGCTTGCATTTGCTGGATAAAGTCCCTCTAATAATAGTGTCCTGTCCCCAAGAGGTGTGTCACACCCTGTGACCCCCCACCCCTCCCTCCTTCCTTCTCTCTGCTCCCTCATTCCCCTCTCCCCACCATGTACTAGCATCAATTGTCCTCACATCAGAATTGAGTACATTGGATTCTCGCTTCTCCATCTTGTGATGCTTTACTAAGAAGAATGTATTTCATCTCCATTCAAATTAATAAAAAAGATGTAAAGTCAACATCCTTTTTAGTGGCTGAATAGTATTCCATGGTGTACATATACCACGGCTTATTAATCCATTACCGAATTGGTGGACATTTAGGTTGTTTCCATCCTGTTATTTTAAAAGAGAGGAAGGAAGGGAAGGGAAGAAGGAAGACAGAAGAATGAAGGAAGAAATATGAATAAAGCCTCCCAACTATCTTTAGGCAATGCTAACAAGTTACATTGGAATCCACACATATTTGACCAGTTACTGATGTCTGTAGAAAGAAGAAACAAGGAGTGCTTTGTGAAAAATGAGAGGGAAGGGAGACTTGAGAATAAAGGTTTAGAGGCAGTTCTCACCAACTCTCCATTCAGAGATAAATCTTTCATTTATCATTTTCATTCTGTGTATGTATCCCTTCTATTATGTGTTATCTAATATTAGGTTATACTTTATTTAAATTTTCATATTTGCTAATAAGTTAAAGTAGAAATACTTTGATATCTACTTTGTTCTTCTTTTTACAAGATGTTACACAACGGAAATTCTTCTACTATAGCAGATGTGTAAAAAGCATTTATAATAATTTTTAATTTACATACACATTTCTGTAATGTATAGAATTCTGTGGATCCTGATGGATTCATGTTATCTTTGAGTGAATATCTCATTATAAAGTAATTCACCATGCAAGATTTCTATTTTCAAACTACATGTAGTTTACCTTATATCTTTTGACGCTATTCACATCAAATCTTCCTGAGTCACTCTTAGCTAATAAACCCTTCTTATTTGAGCTGGAGACATGTTTGTGAGTAACTGTGTTTTTTAAGTTAAGACCAATTTGCTCTTTCTCTTAGAAGGCCAGATTAGAAGAGAAAAAATAATAATGCCTATTTGATACTTGGCAAGAACATATATTCTTTTCTTTTTTTTTTTTTTTATTAGTATTAGATCATAGCTATGTACATTAATGCGATCATGGGGCACCATGCACTGGTTTTATAAACAGTTCAACACATTTTCATCACACTGGTTAACATTCAATTCTTTTCACTTCTTGTATTGATACTTCATTAATCAATATGAACCACATGAGAGATTTTAGTTCAAGTGTGGTTAGTGCCAAGATTTTAAAATACATTCTATGGGTCATAGCCAAGAATGTAATCATGGTCAGGACTTAGAAATCATCTCACTGATGATAAGCTGTGATAAGTCAGTTACCAAAAGTCAGTTACCAAATTATAAGATATATTATACTTGAAAAAAAAATAACTTGGAAGTTTCTCTGGTGGTCCAAATGCTATTGACAGAGATGCTCAGTCCAAATATATGGCTTATTAATCTTTTCATTACCTGAATAAAATTATAATACTTTTGAAATTTACTTAAGTTTGCATCAAGCTCAGTAAGACAGAAGTTTAATGTTTGGACTTCTTACTTGGTTAGACACTTTTAATCGTATATACTACAGAAGTTAACAACTATCTTCTGTGCTTGTAGAACATGTATTTTGACCAAGAATTTGAGGGCCATGTATTTCAGTAAACACTGGACACCTACATTGCTCCAGTCTAAAAACAATTTGTTTTAATAAATCTCAGTTGTCACTTTTCTCTTGCCCATTATTAGCTTAGTTATCAGCACGTGAGGGAGATAAAAATGAAAAAGTTGTAACTTCTGTCTTTAGTATTTACACTCTAGTGCAGAAAGAAATAGGTAGTCCATACAAATAATATAACAGAGAAATATGCCTAGGTGGTTGTGAGCACAATGTGTGTACATGACAGAAACTTCAGACTGGATAGATATGAGAAATCAGGAAAGGGCTTCTAGCTAACACTAACCAAGGTCCAAAGACAAGAAGAAAAAATCATAAACACAAACCTTCATAGTTAAGCACTGAGTACTCTGTTTCCTCTGTCTCATCCCTAAATTGCTCTAAAATCAAATGTGCTTCCAAACTGAAGGCGCCCATTAACAACTCACTCACGCAAACCACTCTCGCACAAACAAGAAAGTTACAAACATCTGGAAAAAGAACACCAGAGGATTAAAATCTGCCTACGTACAAAAGCTTTCAGGAATTTTTCCACTATGAACAACTGCTTCATATTTTTGTGTTTATTCCGCACTCCTTTCCCCTTAGCTCTTTCTCAGTCTGTGTTCTTTGTGCACACTAGCTTCACTTAAGGGTGTGGAATAAAATGTCAGACCAGCACTGTGACCTTTTTGCCAAGAGTTGTCATGGAGTTCCATCTGCCTCTGGAACTAAGTTATCTCTAAGATCTATTACTCTACTCTCTTTTATTTTGCACATGATGAGATCAGGCTAAAACTATTAAGTAACTTCTCTATGCTCACTTAGTGTTAAGAGGCAAATGACATTAATCCCATTGGTTTTTTCCATTATGTCATTCTATTAACTATTGTTGTCATAAAATAGGACGTCTCTGACTCCACTTCAGATATGATGAACAATATCATCAGATGATTATTTCTTATTTACCCAAGTTTAAGCCAATCTTCATATAAAACATGCTCATCAGGTAGACTGTGATATAATAGTAATTGAACAGCATCTCTTCTGAGCAAGCTGAAAGGCATCATCTACTTGGGCCTCTTCATTCAAAGAAAGAGTTTGAATTTCCAAACTTGAAATTCCATCCACAATTTCCCTATTATTTTTCCACTCCACAACATCCGCACTGACAGGGAATAAAGACTCTGGGAACTGACTCTATAAGATGGCTCCAAAGCTCACCAGTCCATGTGATATTTGGGCAAGTAATTTAAGCCTTAGTTTCCTTATTTGTGAGTTGCAAATTATGTCTTCTTTTAAAAATAATTCCTCTTCTGGCTTTATACCTAAAGGGAATGAAATCAAAGAAATATCTGCACTTCCATGTTCATGTTCATGCTTCATTATTCACAATACACAAGTTATGGAAACAACCTAAGTGTCTGTCAATGCATAAACAGATAAAGGAATTGTGGTATCCGTGTACATACACTATGGAATATTATTCAGCTTTAAGAAGGGCTTGCCATTTATGACAACAAGGATTAACCTGGAAGACATTATGCTAAGTGACACAGCCAGACACAGAAAGAAAAGTAAAGCATCATCTTATTTCTATGTGAAATTTTAAAAAGTCAAGTACATAGAAATAGAGAGTAGAATGCTATTTACCAGGGGCAGGGAGACGGACAGATGTAGGTCAAATGGTGCAAAGTTGCAGATATGTAGGATGAATAAATCTAGAGATCTAATATATAGCATGGTGGTTATAGTTAATAATTCTATATTGTGTAGAGATTTGCTAAGAGAATACATTTCAGGTGCTCTCATCACACACACAAAGTCTATATTCATTCCATTGTAATCACTTCATTAGGTATACGAATATCAAAATACCAACTTGCACACCTTAAAGATAAACATTTTTTTAAATTCAATTATAAATAAATTCCTTTAAAGATTGTTATGAGGATTAAATGAGATATAAAGTGTTCAATATAGCATAAGCTACTTGGTATGCTGAATAAACTAAAAGAAAGCAGATTTTAGTTTTATAGTAGTTACTTCTAATTAAAATATACACAAGAGGGAGGTAGTGACCACTGAGATTGTTTATCAAGTTCCTGTTTTTGAGTTTCCTGGTTGGAGTTCTCTGAAACTCCTTTGAAAGAGTGTAAAGCTTTGTCTACATTTGTGAATTATGACTTAGCAAAAATCTCAGTAGACATCGAGCATCTTTCATTGCCTTATGATTTATTTTGCTCCCTGCACATCCTTCACTCCTACTAGACTGAGTGTCACCTGAGCGAGACTGAGTTACTCATTGCTCTGATCCCCCATGACCCTTAGTAGGTAGTCAATAAATTCCTAATGATGAATGAGTCATTCAAAATTCAAAATTCCTAATTATTTATATGACCTTGCAGACATTTTCTTTTTTACCCTGGATCATGCTCTCTTCTTACAATTTTGTAATAAGGAAAATGTATACTTAAATACAACAAGAAATATTAACTTGGTAAAGAGTTGAATCATTTGCAAATCATATGGGAAGCCAAGCAGCATACTCAAAGTTTCCATCTTTCAAAGAGTTTGACATATGGATGTGCCTTCATTTCCGATTATTGCTTTGGGTGGTAAGGGAGGAAGCTGCAGAGAGTTGTGTTAGGGAATTGACAAATGACAATGGCAGCAACTCACTAGAATTCAAGAAAAAGTAAGTTTATTAAAAAGATACAGAACCCAATCTTGGGAAGTACACCTGTCTCTAACTGGGCTTGGAAAGTTGTTGCACCTGAGTATCTCCATCTCTACCAAATCTTACAAAATACTTACAAAATATTCTCTGTGTGTTGGCAACCTCTTTCTGAAATATTTTAATGAATATTTTGTAAATAAAGATACATTTGGCTATAATTTCCCATTTTCCCTATGAATGTCAACTTTAGAGGCAACTTTTGGGATATACTGTATTTTGAAACATTTATATCCCTTCTACAAATATTTACTAATGTCCAAAGTCACATATTCTTTAAGACTTATCATACAAATATTTCTAAAATTAGAGCCATCATCTCGTTATGAGAATTCTTTCACTGAACTGCAGGTACAAGTTTCCAGGATCTACCAATGACATTTACAATACCAAGTCAAGAATAAACTCAAGTTAAAAAATTGTATAAATTTTATTTTTATTTAAAGAAATGGGAACACAGAAATGCACAGTCACAAAAGAGTTAAGAGAATGAGTTTTTTAAAATTCCCAAAGAAAACCAATTTTTTATTATAGATCATTTCAAAGAAAAAAAGCAATATATTTATCAAACATGTTGTTGTGAACTCCCACTCAAGGTTCATGCAGAGCAGTGAGTTTTGACCGGTGTGCTGTGGCGCATTGGTGGGCTGTGAGAGGATCTTAGGTATGGATAGAAATTTTTTAAAGATGATTAATTAACTTAATTTTGAAAGAAGTTCAAAGCACAGTAAATATATTCTTTTTTTTTACTCTTTTTCTTTAATCAATTTAAGTATGCCACAGAAGGTTAACTATAGGTTCACGTGTGCCACAAGATAAAAATAGGTGAAAAACACAGATGTAGAAGACTGAACGGTGATATTTAGATTACCTACTAATCAGGTCAATGAATTTGGGAATGTTTATTGTCAAATGTTTCAGACATTCAGATATTTCACTATCAATGCAATGGTAATAAGAGTACATTTTTTATTATTTTTATATTTTATATTTGCCAGAACACAGAAGAAGAACTTAAGCACTATATTTAATGAAGCTAAGTCTTCAAAAATGTCATTTTAAAAATCATGGCCACTACCAAACCTCAGGCATTCTTTCATTCAGTTAAAGCAGGAGGTGTCATCATTGTATGTCCAGCTGGCAGCTGAGTAACCTGATGAAGCCAAGGAAGCATTTTTTCCCTTCATACTAAAATTCATTTTGTAAAAAGTTTTTAAAACCTTTCCTAATGCCATGGAATCATCTCATTTTTAGAATAGCCAGCCATTTTATATCTTCAGTGATCATGAAGACATTTGTATGGCTGTGATACTTCCCCGGATAATAATATCTTTTGATGCTTTCTCTCTGGATACTCTAAAAAATGAAGCTATTAACCAGGAACCTTCCAGGGGAATTATTATGTAGGGTGAAGAAGAGTAAATTTAAAGCATTACTTGCCTTAAATTCTGACCAATATAAATTCGATAAATGTTGGCCATAATAGGCCAGAGGAAGAGTTTTATAAGGATGAACCAATTATTTCTCCCAGCGTGGGAACATCGGCACATTTGTTTCATCTGAAAGGTCTTGTTCTCTCCACTGTGACCTAACCTTACAGTTGGATTTTTACCAACTTCAGAATCATCTTCTCAGACCCCTAAAATGTTATATATCACTTTGTGTCCCTCAAGGAAGGAGAAGATCCTTGAGGAAGCATTGAAAGTTAAGGGTACATGCTTGTTAGGTAGAAGACAAATAAGCAGAGAAAATTATCAATAGAAATGCCAGTGAAAAACAAGCAACAAGATAAAGCTTAGAGAAACTGAAAAAAATTAACTAGATAGCCTTGATGATAAATATCCCAATATAACAATAGAAGCAAAGAAAGAACTTACATCCACAGCTCAAATCCATAAGTTAGATGGGGCAAGAGAATAATAAAAAAAAACAATTCACACAATCTTAATAGAATAATTAATAATTAATTAATTAATAATTAATTAATAATAATTAATAGAATAATACAGGTCTAAGAGACACACTGTAGGGCAAGCAGCAGTGACAGCACAATTATGACAGCACAATTGGTTGCTCTCATCAGCTGTCATAATGATATGAGACAGTATTTGCTAATAAGAATAAAGTCCTAAATGGTACTTGTTCCATATTTCCAACATGTGTGTTGACATAATTTAAGAGATTGCATAAACTTATGAGAGTATACACTGAAAAAGTTCATCACTATTTCCATACTATCTGCATAACACCAATAGAGTACCCTCAATCAAAGTAACATTTATTGAGTATTATTTGTTTGGCACTTTTCTAGGCCCCAGGGGCTCAACAATGAGCTAAAACAGACCAGAGTCCTGCTTTTCTAGACTGTACAAGCTAGTGGGAAGAACCAAAAAAAATAAATTATCACTGAAATATATAATTTCAAATCATGTGCAAGTAAAGTGCACATGAAGTGCATGTGCAAGTAAAGAAGAGAAAAAAAAAACGACTAAAGAAGCAGATCCTAACCAATTTTTCATGATCAGGGCTTACTTCCCTGAGGATGTGTGAATTGAGATTAAAAAAATAAATGGATGTAAGTGAACTCTGTGAAGGTGTATAACAGAGAATGTTCCAAGGCAGATGTATCAGTGTGTCCAAAGGCCTTTGGTAGAGAAGATACTTTTGAGAATCTGAGAGATCAGCATGCTTGTACTCAAAGAGCTTGAAAGAACAGGGTAGAAAAAGCTCCTGTGGCCTTTTGTCACTAAGGAGGCAAATAACAGTGTTGTGAAGGTCGTGACAGGACTGAGCACGAGGGTGTCCTTGTGAGAACATTCACAGCTCAACAGAAACAAAAGCAATGGGAAGCATGAGAGGAAAAAGAGCCAAGGAAGGGAGGTTTCCCAAAGACCACAGGAAGAATTTACTGGATAATCTAAACCAGTGTTTTTCAAAGTGTGGTCCCCAAACGAGCAGCATTTGCATAACCTGGGAACTGGTAAGAAATACAAATTCTTAGACCCCACTCCAGTCCGACTGGCAGTTGTGAGCAGTAATTTGATGCATGCTAAATCTTGAGGACCCCTATCTAGATCTAAGCTCTTATTATCCTTGTGGACCAGTAACAGATTAAAACTATAACAGATTACCATCTGCTGTGGATTTTGTGTGTAGTAGAATTATAATAAGGAATAAAATAAAATAAAAATATTTCAGGATTCTACGTGTGTGACTGACCAGTTGTCAGGAAAAACACTGGGTTATAAAGGATGGCTTTTCATTTTCAGCTCTGCATTTCAAAGTGTATCTGCTTATTTGGGGGGAGGGGAGGTTATCACATATTTTATGTGAGATTTACAAGTATCACAAGTATCCCAAAATAATAACTGTTCATCTAAAAGTATTTTGCTTGATATTTTCATTTGGCACATAAAGGATTCTACTAAAACTTAAAAAACAATGAGGTGACCCTAAGGAAAGGTCAGTAATTGAATGAAATGATTGGGAAACTCTAATTTCTGATCTTATTATTAATATTTCTGAATTACTTATATAAATTTCATCTGCCTATATGTTGGGCTAAGGAATAAATCATGAACCCATACACGCAGATTTCTTTAGCTAAATCTCATTCTTCGAAAATGAAGTGATTGATAACCTTTTCTAAATAGTTTAGTGGCTCCTTCTCCTACCAATAGTAGGAGAATCAGAACTTAAATCTATCAGGATAATGTTGATCTTATTCAAAAAAGGGGCAAAAAAAAAAAAAAATACACCCGAAGAGCTGGGAAACAACTTACTTTTCACCTTGGGCCAAATATAATGTTGATTAATTTTGTAAATGGCGATCAATAAAAAGCAAAACTTGCTACCTACAGCTAAGACAAATCTCATAAAAATCTCACTGAACTACAGTATCGATCCAAATCCCCCAAGCACAGTTATAAGTATTACAGAGTAAGACAGCCCAGTTTCAATGTCGCCATTTTTTAGCTAAGTTACATCAAGAACTTATTTAATGTCTCAGTCTTTTCTCCCCCTTATCTTCAAAATGGGCACAACATTAGGACCCACCATCAGCAAGAGTGTTGTGAGTTTTTTCTTTTTTTCTTCTTTTTTTTTTTTTTTTTTGATGAGAAAATTTCACTATGTTTTCCAGACCAGTCTCATATTCCTGGCCTCAAGCGACCTCTTACCTCAGTCTCCTAAATAACCAGGAGTACAGGCGTGTTGTGAATGTTAAGTGGCATAATATTTGTAAAGTGCATAGACTACTGCCTGACACTGTGTCCAATAAGTGTTTGTTTTTATTCTTATTGCATTAATAATATGCTTAATATTTTATATTTAAAATAAAGCCCAAGGAATGACCTAATACTAAAATTAGTGCTTCATAAACTATAAGAAACTTACCTAACAATATTGCCTACATACCTTTGACATGTGGCTTACAGCTCCTTTTAAAACTCATTCTTCTGATACAAGAATGACCATGGATCTACACATTCATAGTATACAAAGTGGATTTAAGGGAGCCATTTGGGATAATCCAGGCAAATTACTGGCAGCTGATGGAGGATTTCTGCATCTGTAGCTGTGTTTGCTCTGATCTTCTTACCTATTGGTAGCAGAAAAAAATCATATTAACTTTTTCCTTCTGGTGTCCACCTGACCCTTCACTACTAGACTTTGAATTCCAATGATGTCACCCTTTGATCTTTCCATTCTTAATGTCCATCTGTTGAGTGACTTTCTCTTCTAGCACAGAGCTGTGAAAAATAACCCCTCATTTAACATAAAAAACTGATTATTTCTATTAAATATTGTTTAAAATTAGACATGGCCTAATGCTTTCAACAGATTTGGCATGTATTCATCAGAACTTCAAAATTCTACTTGTTCTCTTGGCTGTGGTTAACCCAACAGAAAATGAAGTATGCTATACCTCCAATTATTACTGTCTACATTTAAAAAATAAAAAAAAATTTAAATCCACAATTAATCTCCAACTCTCAATATTTTTTAAACAAGAAAAAAAGAATGACTTGTGGTTATGTAAAAATAAAATTAGAAAGAAAACTGAAAACATAAGAATGACAAGATAAAAAAAGTAATGAGAAAAACGTTTTAGAGTTGTAGTGCTTTCTCGTGGCCTTACTTCTCAATTCAGCCAAAGAGAAAGAGTAGTTTATGGTAAATCTTACAGGCAGAATAGCAGGGTGCATGTGTAGTTACGCACATCTGGTACGCAGGTGTCCGAGTGGAATTTGCCATCACTCCAAGAAACAGTCAGATATTGTCTTTTTAAATGGAAAATGGTGTGAGGACTAGAGGAATTCAGTGTTAGATGTCAAGTGTATAACATTTTCATATAAGTCAGCGTCACAGTTGGAGTTGTTGTTTGACGTCCTTTTGAGTTAATTTTACCCAACTGAAAATGTTTCATAAAAATAAGATAAAAGCCAGTTTCTTGCTCTCCCTTCAGAATCAAGCAAATGAAAAGAAGGCTGTTTCTGGTTTCCATTGCTGAACATCTTACTTAAGAGTTACGAAAGAGTTTTGTTGTTTTGTTGTCTGAAAAAAATAAAAGTACTATCAGGAAGATTGTTGCTCAGTTATTTTTAAAATAGACTTCCAAGAACCAGTTCATTTTTAGACCCCAAATGGATTCTTCACGGTTACAGTTTAAGTGTCTTCTTCTCAGGATGTGTGCTAGGCAGGCTTGGGTGCCACCTGGTTGTGGCCTGCAGGGGAGCACAGCCAGGCTCACGTTGAACAGGCCTTCCATGCCTGAGAGGGGAGATGTGCCGTGGCCCCCAGCTTCTCTATTTCTCCAGGGAGGGGGTGCTGATGTGCCATCTCCCCTCCCAGTTGCTCTCTCTGTTTGGTGGGGAGAGACGTGCCCTTTTGGCCCCCAAGCTTCTCTTTTTGACAGGACAGGAGCAGGGATAAGACTACAGACAAAGGGGGGGGGGGTTGCCTAAGGGCAGAGAGCAGAAACCAAGGTACAGCAGGGGTCTGGTCCCCAGTGGGAACAGATAGTGAGGAGCTCCTAGTGACCTTACCCTGATCTGGGTCCATCAGGCCCGTTATTATATAATTAGAATAGCAAACTTCAACCCCCATAGCTTCTTCAGGAAGGTCTGAGGGACGACCCAAGCATTTTGAAAAGTCTGTCAGGTAACCTCAACCTATCAGTTACTCCAAAGGCGGAAGGCAGCAGCCAGTCCTGCAGGGGGAAAGGCGGGACAAACCCGACAGCGCGGCTGCTTAGGAAGACGGGCGCGTTTCGAAGTCAGGGACTCTTCGCTTACCGAGAGGGACGCGCCTGGCTCTTCCCGATGTATTTTTCTGTCCTTTAAATCTGTTTGCCTTGTTCAACAATCAATGTATGTGGTCACAATTACTTTGTATTTGCGACCACTCGGTTGTAGTCTACGCATCGGAGCCCGCTCTCGGCGCCGGGAGCCGAGAACCCGGGAACATCGCCCTCCGGAGGGGCCTGGACTTCCGGCTCTGCGACAATCTTGCGTCCACAAGACTTCCTGCCTGCCTTTCGCTCAGGTTTCAAACTCCCTACCTTTAACTTTTTTCTTGAACATATATACTATTAAACATAGTTAGCCTTATAACCTAGGATGTTGGGTGGAGGGAGGAATATAGTAACAAAATTATGTCAACAAATGTTTGTTGTATTCATAGGGGTCTGGTAACTTTGTATTTTAGCACCTTGAAAATAGTCCTTTTAATTTTTTTCTCCTCATACATATAAGTCATAACTATCCTGAAGTGGTGGAGTTTAGAATAGTTACTTGATCTTAGTTTTCCAAGGTCATCCGTAATGAACATAAAAACAGCTTCTTAGGACTGAGGATGCTGTTGAGGACTCAGCTGTACAGATTGTCAACAGCTTTCCACACAGCATGAGTAGAACTTCCACTGTTGCCTGGGAACCACCACCCATTTCCTCCCCCTGCTCCTGGCTCCTTCACTTCCCTGCCCACCCCCACCCCCAAACTGATTTGTGTTTTTCTCTTATGTGAGGGTCAGATCTCATCTACTGGCTTCATATTAGAGTTGAGTACATTGGATTCTCGCCTCTCCATTCTCGTGATGCTTTACTAAGAAGAATGTGTTTCCATTCTATCCTTGTTAATACAAAAGATATAAAGTCTCCATCTTTTTTAATGGCTGAATAGTATTCCATGGTGTACATACACCACAGCTTGTTAATCCATTCCTGGGGTGGGGGGCATTTAGGTTGTTTCCACACTTTGGAGATTGTAAACTGAGCTGTGATAAATAATCTAGGGCAAATGTCCTTATGATAAAAGCATTTTTTCTTCCAAGTAGATGCCTTGTAATGGGATTGCAGGATCAACTGAAAGGTCTATTTTGAGTCCTTTGAGGATTCTCCATACTTCCTCCCAAAAAGTGTGTATTACATTGCAGTTCCACCAGCACTATAAAAGTGTTCCCTTCTCTCCGCATCCACACCAGCATCTGCAGCTTTGAGACTTTGCAATGTGGGCTGTTCTCCCTGGAGTTAGGTGATATCTCAGGGTGGTTTTGATTTGTATTTCTCTGATGACCAGGGACAAAGGTATTTTATACTTAAAGAATCAGGAACTACTTAACACTAGTTTATTTAAATGTCTATTATATTTGTATGACCACCTCTGCTCCAGCACTGATGCACTGTCCCTTTAACACTGCCTCTTTGTGGTTCTGCTAAGGATTGATTACAGCAGTCATGTTTGCTTCCTATAGGTAGAAATTGATCCTTAATCGGTGGCATGTGTGTGTAAGAGATATTTAGAGATGTGCAAGCTCTGGCATAGTTTGTATCCTGTCAATATAATTTGTCCTCATTCCTGTTCTGATGGATTCTTCTTTTAAAATAACTTTACTATTTCCCTTTGACTTAACAAAATTGATATATGTCCATTATTAAAAGTCTGGAGCTACAAAATAAAAATAAAAATTACCCAAAGACGACCACAATTCGTTTTTATTTTTTATTTTATTTTATTTTATTTATTTATTTATTTATTTTTTGAGACCATCTCACTCTGTTGCCCAGGCTAGAGTGCCATGCAATCAGCTTAGGTCACAGCAACCTCAAACTCCTGGGTTTAAGTGGTCCTTCTGCCTCAGTCCCCCCAGTACTGGGATTATAGGCTCCTGTCAGAACACTCAGCTAATTTTTCTGTTTTTAGTAGAGATGGTCTCCCTCTTGCTTAGGCTGGTCTTGAACTCCTAAACTCAAGAGATCCTCCTGTCTTAACCTCCCAATTGCAAGGATTATAGGTGTAAGCCTCCACACCCAGCCTACAATTAGATTTAAATACATATTACTGTGGTGTTTCATTTAAGTAGGCATATGCATGCATTCATATATTCTTACATTTTCAATTACAAAAGTACTTAATAAATTGCCACCACAAAATAATATTAATATTGTAATGCAATATGTTATCAACGTTACATTTGTACGTAATTTTTAAAAAATTCAATGTTTACAAAAAATAAAATAAATTCAACCTAACATGAATATACTGATTTCTAGATTTCCCAACAAAGTATTATCTACTCAAGTACTAAAGATTAAACACAAACAACTACATCCAAACACCCACACACCACAAACATACATCTGATCTACCCATCCTTTTCACTTAATTACATTATAATATATTATAGCTTCTTTATAACTATGTAAATATTTTTACTATTGAGTCATGTAGGAAACTATGTTGACAATTACCATTTTGACCAATTTTTTTGTTTGTTTCCACTCTAGGCAAAGCTAATGATCACTTCTTTCTTCACTTGCTTAGTTTTCAATATTCTCATCCCTAACTTATCATAAAAGTATCTGTTATAACTATAAATCTTCTTGGCCAATGAAAGTGAAGTGTTAATAAAATTGAGATTCTACTCAACTTTTTTCTAAGGATGTGGCTGAGTTTTACAGCCACACAATACATCAGTGCATTTGAGGTATTATTTGGTATTTGGGTTAGACATCCATCTTTAGTCTTTTCTCCGCAGAGATTTGCCACGTTGTCATTTCTCATTCCTTCCTGTGTGACTTCATCAGGTCCAATGTGTCATTTCTTCTGCTACTTTGGTTCTAAACCTGAGCGTTTATTTGTAAAACCTGAGAATTGGTTCTAAACCAATTGAGATTCATTGTTTTGCTTTGATTCACATTAGTTCCCTAAAAATTGAGAGGTTACACATGCTTTTATTTGGACGCATTTGCAGCTATAACTTATCCAGATTCATAGATAATTTATGAAATGATCACATGGGTGTTCTCCTTTATTCTGTTAAGGTAGTAGGGTTCAAACCTTACTTTGTCAAAACTATTCATAGTGTATTTCTTATATTTGTTGCTGGATTTGATTTGCTAACATCTTGTAAAGGATTTTTATATCTATGTTCATGAGGTATATTGGTCTGTAATTCTTTTATTGGTGTTGCCTTGGTCTGGTTTGTATGTTAAGGCTTGAAATAAAATGAGTTGAAAGTGTACCTCTTATATTTCCTGAAAGCGTGTGTTCAAAATTGGTAATGTCTCTTCCTCAAAAGCTTGATATAAATTACTGAGACAGGCTGACTGATCCGTTTCCTGTTTTGACATAGTCTTTTGTTCTATATGTCCAGAGATTACAGTTTACCTAATTTTAGCCAATTTAACTTCTAGCTATGTTCAATTGATCTATGTGCCTACTATATGCCAATACTACATTGTCTTAAATACGGTGACTATATGGTAAATTTGAAATTGAACAGTGTAAGCCTTCCAAATTTATTCTTCTTTTTCAAAATTATTTTAGCTACTCTAAGTCCTTAATATTTTCAGATGTATTAGAATCAGTTTGACTATTTTGACCAAAAGAAAAAAAGGACTTGTTTTTTGATAGGGATTGTGTTGAGTTTATAAATTAATTTTGTGGGAAATTGACATCTTGGCAATATTCTAATCCTTGAATATGTATTGTATTATTTCTCTATATCTTTAGAGCTTCTTCAATTTCTTTCAGCAACATTTTATAGTTTTCAGTGTATGTATTTTACCTCTTTTGTTAAATTTTTTTCCAAATTATTTTTTATGTTATTGGGATGAAATTATCTTCTTAATTTTTAGGTTTTTGTCATTAGAATATGGAAATGATATTAATTTCTGTATTTTTATCTTGTATCCTACAACCTTGCTTGATCCTTTTCTAATAGGGTGCTTCCCCCCCCCTTTTTTTTTTTTTATAAATTCCGTAGGAGTTTCACATACAGGATCATGTCTACAAATAAAAAGCCTTCCTGCTTTCTTTCCTTCCAACTTTCATGTCTTTATATTTCTCTTCTTTTTTCTTTTATTCCTTTTTTTCTTCTTTTCCTGTCTTTTTGAAAATTGTTTTTTGTTCCACTGTATTTGAATGTTCATGTTACTATGAACCATCTAAGTTAACCTGGTACAAATTACTTTGCCTCTTAGCATCTTCATTTTCCCAGCTATAAAACTGGATTAGTTAATATTAGCAGCTCTTTAAAGTGTTATTGTGCTGATCAAATAATTAAACATACATAAAATGTTAGAACAATATGGTATCCTATACATTCTTACCAAATATTGTTTTATTTAACTGCAAGCATGTTGCTAATTGTGCCTATATCTATTGAGTATCACCTTTTGAAGTTCTTTGAAAGGTCCTTACCCTAACTCTAAAATAGTCACACTCACTATTTCTCTGACATTAGGCTTCATGCTTCATCCAGTGCCAAAGTTAGTATATTCGAGACCAATTTCTTTCCAGCTATATCTCTTATATCTATAATCTATCAACATAGAAAGGGAGCAGAAATTGGCAGTCAAAATTGATTTCTTAAGATGATTTATAGTGCATAATGTTTCTAAGCAAAAAGAACATATCTGGTTGAGGTGGGTAGATTGCCTGAGTTCAGGAGTTGGAGACTAGCCACATAGCTGGGCATGTGGCAGGTGCCTGTAGTCCCGGCTACCCAGGGAGGCTGAGGCAAGACAATGGCTTTGAGCCCAAGAGTTTGAGGTTGCTGTGAGCCTTTGATGCCATGGCACTCTACTGAAGGCAACAAAGTAAGACTGTCTCAGAAAACAAAACAAACAAACAAACAAAAAAATACAGAACTTATCTAGAGGCATTATATTACCTAATTTCAAATTGTACTATAAGGCTCTAGTAACCAAAACAATATGTCACTTGTACAAAGGCAGAAATATAGACCAATGGAACAGAATACAGAAATCAGAAATAAAACTATCTATCTAGCTATGACCAACTAATGTTCAACAAGGCAGACAAAAATGTATACTGGGAAAACAATGCCCTATTCAATAAACGGTCCTGGGAAAATTGGATAGCCACATGCAAAAGAATGTAATAAGACCCCCCAGTATTTAATTCAAGATGGATTAAAGACTTGACTGTAATTTAAAAAACTATAAAAATCCTAGAAGAAAACCTAAGAAAAAACTCTTTTAGATGTAGGCCTAGCCAAAGAATTCATGACTAAAGTTCCAAAGACACATACAGCAGCAACAAAAACAAATAATTTTGATTTAATTAAATTAAAAGTTTCTGCACAGCAAAGGAAATAATCAACAGAAAGAATAGACAACCTACAGAATGGGAGAACATATTTGCAAACTATATATGTGACAAAAGTCTAATAGCCAGAATCTACAAGGAACTCAAACAAATCAGCAAAAACAAATAATAATTCAATCAAAAAAGTGGGCAATACACATGAACAGAGTTTGTCCAAAGAAGATAGACAAATGGCCAATAAATGTATGAAAATATGTTCAACATCACTAATCACCAGGGAAATGCAATCACCGAAGATGCCACCTGTTAGAATGGCCATTACTAACACGCCAAAAAACAACAGATACTGCCACAAATGCAGAGAGAAAAGAAAACTTATACACTGTTGGTGGCACTGCAAACTATTTCAATTCCTATGAAAACCAGGACATATATTCCTTAAAGAGCTGGAAGTAGACCCACCAATCAATCTAGCAATCCCATTAGTGGGTATCTACTGAAAGGAAAAGAAATCATCTTATCCAACTGACACCTGCACTTGAATGTATGTTCCAGCACAATTCACAATTTCAAAGATATGGAATCATGCTAAGTGTCCCTCAATTCTTGAGTGAATAAATAAAATATGATTTTATATTTATATGTATTTATGTATGTGTATCATATATATGTATGTATGTATGTATAGCATACTACACAGCCATACAAAAGAATGAAATAATGTCTTTTGCAGCAACTTGGATGGAACTGGAGACCGTTTTCCCAGGTGAAGTATCTCAGGAATGGAAAAGCAAAACTACGTATTCTCACTAATAAATGGGAAGTAAACAACGGGTACATACTGGCTCAAAGAGATAAAAAGAACTCTGGAAACTAAAAAGGGGGCAGGGTCAGAGCTGCAAACTTACCTATCAGGTACAATAAACACTGTCCTGGGGAGAGGCACACTAAAAGCTGTGACTTCAGCATCGCACAGTGTATCAATGTAACAAAAATACTTGTATTTCCTTAATATTTTGAAATTTAAAAACTTTATATTTTTCAATCATGAAAGAAACTCCCTTTTTTATGATTAACATCTATGAATAAACAGAGAAAGATAAAAATGAGGTTTGCCTAGACCATTCAATAAATTCTCCTTCTTAGTTACAGCAATAAAAGTAACACATCAAAAACATAATAGTGTTTAACAGAAAATAGAAAATAACAGACATTATATTAGGCATTATGTTAATAAATGGTTGCATTTGCTTACTTGCAAAAGCATAATTTTAATTAGAAAAAAAAACGAGGCTATACCAAAAATTTGGTTCAGAGACTTTTTCTATATGTCCTATAAGTCTTACAATATATCATATGGTTTTGTAAGTCATACAAGAACATAGCACTCACTGCAACTTGGAAAAACTGTTAATTGTATGCCTCAACAAGAATGTTACAATAGGTTTATCAATTTGTCTTTAAAAAATTAAATGTTACCAAAAGTATTAAATCTTACATGATGTCCACAAGATTAAAAATAATCTGCAAATTTATAAAACAAAGTTTGCCTCTTATTTCTATTTTGAAGAAAAATAACTTGTTATCTGAAATATAATCCTGATTTTGTAACTCTTCTCAATGAAACACTGATGAAATGAATTGGGAAACGCTGTACATTAAAGCCACTTTCAGAAGCTTACAAAGGTCATTACATATTAAAGTAATTTCCTAGACAAAATGACAGTGTTCGTTAAAAAAAAGGGTTTATTTTCTTGGTGGAATTTCTGGAGATAGTAAAATGGTGGGTCAGATTGTACTGAGTGCCATATAATCTACTGTATCACTTGGTTTGATTTCAAATAACATTTCTTAATTTCAGTGAGTAGGCGGAGACTCTGCTATGACTTGGAGAACATGAATTCCAACATAATTATTGAAATTTTTTAATAGGAACTAGTGATCATCTAGAAGAATGAGCTCAGCCGAAGTAAATGTGTATGTTGAGTTACCAAACATAGTTGCCAGAGCAATGTACCGTATTTCCCACTCCTCCTTTTCCCATAGGAAGGAGAAAGTGGCCTGATGGGTGCAACCTTGACATAAGAAGGCACAGCTTCCAATTGGAATAATTAATAATGGTAATAATAGGGCCTGTGTCTTCTGATTCCACTGATTTCCACTTCACTGTATGATCATTTGTGCTGAATACATTCAAACTGTATTTAATTTAGATGCTGCGTGCATAAAAACAACCAGACAAGTCCTTAGTGGCCTGTGAACACATTCTGTAAACATAGATTTTATCAACTGAAATTGGAGAAAATACTACCTGGCATAATGTCATAATGTAAAATGGCTCTAGCAACACACAGAAATGTGTGTGTATGTGAACGCACTTGAAGAATTCTAGGTGCCATAGAAATGTAAGACAGTGCTGTTGTTGTTATTCATCCTTTGTTTATAAAATTATTTCAGCCATTACTTATTAAGAATGTCTTCTTAAAATTTCCTATTTTGAGCTTTCAGCTCAAGAGGATTTTATGCATTGGCACAAATCACCCACCTGGCCCTAATGAGGTGGCTGTGATGGTGCCACTGGATTCAAGGCCAGATTTTATTGAATCACTTCCTTCATTTAGACTCTGCTTCCAGGGCCCTAATTTTCTGGCTCAGTTCAGGTTCACAGATTTGTCAGACAACAATTTTTGGCAATTCTAGAGCAAGAAAGGCCCCAAACTAAATGGAATTGGGAAATCTCATAGGGTTTCCATGCACCAGGGCTCTCTGGAAAGGGAAAAGATTAAAAAGGGAAAAGAAAAAAAGAAAGCAGTAAAGCATCCTTCACTCCTGAGGATGAATTAGTGCCCCCTCCTCACTCCCATCTGCTGCCTGCCACAAGACACACACACATACACAGACTTTCAACATTAACCTACTGCTTAATAATGTATTTTCTCTCTGGATCATGAGAAACCTAATGTGAATAATTCAAGAATGAAAATAGAATGGGAGGAGGGGAGGTATTCGGCAGGATTCTCACCTAATGTACACAATGCAAGGGTATTTAGCGTGCTCCCCACCCCCAGGGTGAGAGCCTCTCCTACAACTTGAACTTTAAGTTGGACGTGAAAACAATGTAACCTATAAATTTGTTCCCTCATATTAACTTGAAATAAAAAAAAGAGAATGAAAAGAGACTGCACACTGATACATATAGGACTATTAGGACAATATTTTAAGACAAATCTTGTCTTTTTGTAAATGAGTTTTGTAATACAGTTAAGAAAGCCTAAGCTAAGATGTATTAACACTCCTAATTATACTTTATACTAAGCCTAAGATCTTTGAAGTTTGGTTTACATAATTCTATTTTCTTTTTTATTTTATTAAATCATAACTGTGTACATTAATGCAATTATGGGGTACAATGTGCTGGTTTTATATTCAATTTGAAATACTTTCATCGTACTGGTTAACATAGCCTTCACCACATTTTCTTAGTTATTGTGTTAAGATATTTATATTCTACGCTTAGTAGATTTAACTTGTACCCTTATAAAATGCACCGTAGATGTAGTCCCACCACTTACTCTCCCTCCACCCATCCCCCTGCCTCTCCTCCTCTCCCTACCCCCTCCTCTTTTCCTTTCATCTTGGGCTGTAGTTGGGTTATAACTTTCATTTGGAAGTGTGAGTGCTTATAAATTAGTTTCATAGTAGGGCTGAGTACATTGGATACTTTTTCTTCCACTCTTGAGATACTTTGCTAAGAAGAATATGTTCCAGCTCCATCCATGTAAACATAAAAGAGGTAAAGTCTCCATCTTTTTTAAGGCTGCATAATATTCCATGATGTACATATACCACAATTTATTAATCCATTCATGGGTCAGTAGACACTTGGGCTTCTTCTATGACTTAGCAATTATGAATTAGGCTGCAATAAGCATTCTAGTGTAAATATCTTTGTTATAAAGTGATTTTTGGTCTTCTGGATATATATCTAGTAGAGGAATTGGCAGGTCTATTTTTAGATTCCTAAGTAATCTCCAAACATCTTACCAAAAGGAAGGCATTAGTTTGCATTCCCACCAGCAGTGCAGAAGTGTTCCCTTTTCTCCACATCCATGCTGACATCTATGGTTTGAGGATTTTGTGATGTGAACTAACCTTACTAGAGTTAGATGATATCTCAAAGGGGTTTTGAATTGCATATCTCTGATGATTAAGGATGATGAGCATTTTTTCATGTGTCTGTAGACCTAGCACCTGTCTTCTTCAGAGAAGTTTCTATTCAAGTTCCTTGCCCACAATGAGATGGGAATCACAGAATGGGAGAAGATATTTGCAGGTTATGTCTCTGACAAAGGTTCACATAATTCTAAACCATATTTATGTCATTGAATTCCTGGATGCCTTTGGATTGAAACAGTTTCAGGCCACATGACACTGAGTCCTGCTGCATGGACCCTACTGCACCTTCCTCTGGCAAAAGAAGACAGAGGGCAGAGAGGTTGGGACTCTGAATCAGTGGTGGCCCTGACAGATACTGATGAATATACAGACAGGTAAGCTCCACCCCGCCAGGTGAGTGGTATGTTGGATTTTGGTGAGGGACAGCTCTTTCTTCACTTTTTACTTTATTATTTTTGCTTATTTCTCAGTTCCTTGTGGGAAGCAAGTTGAAATATAGCATGATAGCATGACAGCGGCTCACCATGGGCTAAGGAACTCACCGAGTATTAACAGATTTTCTTGTTATAATACTGCTTTCGTACAAGGCATACTACCGTGTTAGAATATCGCATGCTTTTTCTGGTACACAGCAAATGAAATGTGAGTGCTGGACACAAACTTCAGTCAGACCATCTGCTTCTGAGGTTTAGGCAGTGCCTTAAGGGATCTGTTGCTTAGAAGTCTGGAGGAGAAAAATGACATCATTTTCTGGGATTGCTGGAATTTTTAGGGTGCTCTATGCCTGATTTCCTTACCTAAAAAAATAATGTTTGGAGCTAAATGATTGCTAAAGTTCTCCCACTTGTAAAAGTGCATTTATTTTGTTTTAAGAAACGGCTTTGTCATTGGAAAATATTCCTATGAAAGTGTAAGATTTAGCGTTTTTAAATATGTTTACTGCTAGAAACCATTTAAACTAGAGATCAGTCTTTAAATGATCAAAGGGTTATGAGTGAGCAGGAGCTTTGAGGAGACTTCATCACGCCATATCTGTCAGGTATCTACATCATGCCATTGTAGTCACCCTAAAAAATCCATTGATGTTCGCATTACTATCAGTAATTTTTCAATATGTAATTGTTGCTTAATTGATTCAAAATACATAAGCACCTCCACTTTTTTTACATGCAAATTCCAAAACATTTATGAAAGCCTACTCTAAATTGAAAGAGGATATCTTTACAATTTACTCTAGCAATGCTACAAAATAAAAGATTTTTATTATCTGCCTATTGCATGTTATAAGAATTTAAAAATCGAGTTCAGAAAATTTTAGCAAAAAACCCTTTGAGCTCTTGACATTCTAGTCCCAGCTTCCAGGGCCTTCAGGCTATTTTTCTTCCACTGGGAAGACAAATGGTTATTAAATTTCTTCAATTAAGAGTAATATGAGGGTTTAAATGGACTCAAATTTTCAAAATTACACCCTAAGTTCTTAGCTTGGTGAGAATTTACTTCAATTAAATAGCACTACATTTAGCTAACAGCAGGAACAAACAAACAAAATTGATAGCAATTAAATATGTATTTAAAAATACTTTCTGTGCACTCAGTTTTATGTCAGGTTCTAAAGATGAACAAGTAAAACTCTGTTTCAGGAAACTTAGAATTTATTAGCACATACAAAGAACACCTCTAAAAACAATATAAGATGGAAAATAAAGAAGTATACTACAAGTAGCTCTAAATTTATGGCTCTAATTTTTGGGTGAGCTAAGAATGAATCTGAGCATCTGGTAGGTCTGGCTAAAACAGAGGTTAGGAGGGAGGAAAGAGAACAATAGGAATTGGAAGCCTAGTTCATTATCTAGAGGTCACTTCTACTCACAGTCTGTCGTCAAGAACTTAGTCACACAGCCACCGCTAGCTTATGGAATGCTGGAAAATAACAATTCCTAGCTGGCAACCCATGTGCCTGGCTACAACTCCAGGAATTGTGAATTGAATTTTAACCAATGTTTTCTTCTGCATCTATTGAGATAATCATATAAATTTTCCCATATAAACAGTAAATTGTCTTATTAGATATTCTAGTTGAAGCAACTTTGCATACCTGAAATAAACCCAATGTAATAACAATGTTATCTTTTCCATACATTTCTAGGTTTGGTTTGCTAATTATTTTAAATTTTTACATTTATGTTGATTTTCTTTTTTATCAGCTAGATTTTTTTTCTCATTAACTGTCATATACTGTGACTATTTCTGTTTTTCTTTAATATTCTCCAAATTATGCAAATGTCCCCATGATTTTAGACTTAGAAAATTCACACATATGGCAGGAGGACACTTCTTCCCTACGTGTGATTCAGACTGACGATGGTGGGATCTGGAGTGGTGAGAGATGTTACCAAAGCCCACGGGCCTCCAGCTAGAGCTAGGACACACTCTGGTCTCTGAGGGAAAAGTTTTTAAGTCACATTCTACAAAAGAATGAAAAAGAAATGAATAAAATCTCTCATTTGGGACCCTTAAGCTCTCAGGATTAGCAAATCTCCCTGAGCCACTGCCTGGTACAGCTTCTTATAGTTTCTGGCCTCTGACAAGTCCCTTATTTCACTCAGCCATGTATTAAAGAGGTGATGGTTTTTATTCTAAGTCATGTTCAAAATGTGTTTAGGATAGTTTTCATATGTGCCATAATCAACAAGGCTCTATCTCTATTCCCTTCCATACCAGCTAAAGAACTCTCCTATTCACTCTTGGGACTATGGGCAGTTTTCTCCACGATGCATCTACTTTTGCTGCCAAATCCATGCACTTGACCTTGCCTTCATTTTGTGCCTTATCTGTCCTGTTGACTACTCTCTCTGTTCTGGAAACTCTCCTCTCTTAACCTTCCTTGAGACCATACTCTGTGGGGGGTTTTGCCCCTTTCTTACTACTCTCTCTCCTTCTCTTTTGCCATCTCTTCCTACTTAATCTCATCTCCAAATGTGGGAATGCCTTATGGTTTCTTTCTGAGGGTTCCTCCAGCTCTATGTAAGTTTAACTTACATAATCTCAGACTAATGGTCACAAATCAATGTATCCTCAAATTGTGTTTTCTGTCCTGGTTCTCTCTTCTCCATTAATTTCTCCATTGTGAACCCAACTGCTGAAGTTAAAGGATAATCTTTAAGTCAATAAATTCTGGGCAAGAAAATAGACCTTTCATTTATTTTCTTCCATTAAATGTGGATGAGTAGAAGAATGGGTTTGTGTTTGCCATGGTTATGAAATGTATATTCTTGGCAGCAGAGGAAAAAATGGGTGTGAAGGACAGAGGTGGAAGCAGAGACACCCCTGGAGCAATGCGACCTCTTCCCTTCCTTCCTTCTTTGCTGCCAAAAGCTGTGACTCAAAAGGGACAAGATACAAGTCTAAAAAACTGTTTCTTTTTTCCCTTTTTTATATCTCACAGGGGCCAATGAGAATTCTGATTAGACAGGATCACAAGGGCGATGGAACTTTATTTTGGATCTTCATACCCTTTTCCCTCATATTCACATACTTCTTCATATATTTAGATAACTAGGAAATATTTCAGCCAAGTTTTTCTTACCGTAATTCCAAATAAAACTTTAAGAGAAAAAGAAAAGGTCAATTTTGTTTTTTCTTTATTATAATACCATGTATCTGAAATTTTCTGCATTTGAAGAGCATTTCAAGCTAAGGGAAATGGAAGATTAGAATCATGCCTCAGCATCCTATGTGAAATTCCACAGGTGCCTTCTAAACTTGATTTGGGAAATGTCGCCATCACTGTGCAGTAAAGTGAGACAGAATGTGAGATAGGATTCAATTTATGTTCATCAGTCCAAATTTTACTGCTTTCTTAAACAAATAAAACTGACTTCTCCTAAATTTTCTGGTTAGCCACTTGTCTTCGAACTCCAAGTTATCTGTTTTAATGTGACAAACCTTCTGTGACAACATTGCCCTTCTTATTTTATCTCCAGTGTAAAGAAGAGAAAGTGTGCTCCCTTATTTTCTCTTCTCCTGGCTTTCATCAGACTTTCTATTTTCCTGACTGGTTATCCTGCAACTTCAAGTCCCCTTTCCCCCTCATGAGAGAAAAATGTCCTTCTATACAAAGAGCACTTCCAACAGGCACATCCTAAGTGCTAGATAGAAAGCAAACATATGTCTATTTATGATCAACTCTAGCTTATTGTGGAAACATTGCTACAAAAAGCAGAGGCCCACACTCCCTGGTTCATACAGAAGATTTCATAAGTGCACACATTGGGGAACTAGTTCCAGACAAGAAGAGTGGCAACTCTACTATATTTGTGAGCCATTTTTCAATGGCTACTTAAGTTTGGCAAATTTAATAAAATAAATAACACTAGAGGCTAGCAAAGGCAAGGCTCCTGGCAATCTTTCATGGCATATACAAATCACTTCCATGTTTGTGCATAATTATCATGAGGAATGATGTTCTAAGTTAAGTGGTGATAATGGAAATGGTTGACGTTGTGCCTGCGCGCTCCTCCAGACTTGACTTCTTCCTCTTCTCCAAGTGGGGCCACTTCACCCCACATTGACACTTGCTTTTCCCTAGACTCAAGAAACAATTGTGATTTTTGGCTAGAAGAATCTTTCAAGACTAGATCAACACTCTTACAGAAAATCATCAGTCCTAGCATCATCCAGCCAGGGTGAAAATGGTTATTTTGTGTTTATCCATGCAGTTAGTTAATTTCATGCTGACTGTGGTTGTTGGTGGCATTCCCCAAATGCAGTGTTCTGCTGTCTCTGTTGGAGAAAGTTAGACTTTTCTCTGACTTCCAGCAATTGCATATTTTCATGGCAAAGGGTGGGCAGGTGCATAGTGAAAGATTCCAGGCCTCTTGGTCTGCCTTGTCCATACACAATTAAAAGACATGAAACCTGGCCAGGCGTGGTGGCTCCCACCTATAATTCCAGCACTCTGGGAGGCCAAGGCAAGTGGATTGCCTGAACTCACAGGTTGGAGACCAGCCTGAGCAAGAGCAAGATCTGGTCTCTAAAAATAGCCAGGCACTGTGGTGGATGCCTGAGGTCCTAGGTACTTAGGAGGCTGAGGCAAGAGGATCACTTGAGCCCAAGAGTTTGAAGTTGCTGTAGCTCTGATGCCAGGGAACTCTCCTGAGGGTGACAAATGAGATTCTCTCTCTCTCAAAAAAAAAAAAAAAAAAAAAACCATGAAACCTATCAAATGACCCTTGACTTCCATTGGAGATGGATTCCCTGGCAAGCAGGGAATCATAATCCTGGCACAGACATTAGAATAATCCTGACAGGCAAATAGTTCCTCAGAAAAAGAAGCGTTCAAACTCCCAGCCAGTGGTGTGGCTTTCTTCTTACCACAGCCCTGTGAATAGATCTCTCTACTGCTGGTTCTAAAAACAACTCATGGCTAGGCCCAGTGGCTCACATCAGTAATCCTAGCACTTGGGGAGGCTAAGGTGGGAGGATTGCTTGAGAAAAGGAGTTCAAGACCAGTCATGAGTAAGAACAAAACCCCCACCTCTACTAAAAATAGAAGAAAATTAGCCAGGGTGGCACACACCTGTAGTTCCAGCTACTCTGAAGGCTAACACAGGAGGACCACTTGAGCCCTGGAGTTGGAGGTTGCAGTGAGCTGTGATGATGCCACTGCACCCTAGCCTGAATGACAGAGCATGACTCTATCTCAGAAATAATAAATAAATAAATGCAACTGATAAAAAAAGATGTAAAAGAAAAGGGAAAATAAAGTTTAGATTTTAAGTTATCAGGTAAAAGAATTAATAAAATAAAACTCAATTAAACAGTATATTAAAGTAATTAAGAATCAAAGATAAAAGATTCAATAATTAAATATCAGGACAAAAAAATTAATGAGATTTACAGTAAAAATAAAAGATTAGAATCAATGGAATACAAATTTACAGATAAGAAAGAGAGACAAAGCAAACATAAAAAACTAAAGCTGTAAAGTAACAACAATCTGTCACAGCTTTATAGAAAGAATTTACTGCACTGGAATTAGAAAGAAAAGGCACAGAAATCTACAGACTTAAAAGATTTTTAAAAAGTAATTTTGAATATTCCAAAATTCTTATTTGTTTACATTAGAAACTGATCTTCACACAAAATAGAACTTTAATCTTTGTCATACATTATTTTAACTTTGTGTTGACTATTCTGATTGCTTACCATTTTCACCATTATAAAAATATTACAATAAACATCTTAAAAAGATACTTTCCTGATCATTTCCTTGGACTATTGGGTCAAACAGTAAAAATATTTAAACATCTTGAAACTGTATGACCAGACATATTTGTAGAAAGATTATGCCAATTTGTGTTTTCATAAAATATATATAAAATTCTCATCTCATCTCACTTACTGGCATTGGGTATTACTATTATAAATTTGATTATTTGTTAATTGGACAGGTAAGAACAGCATCGCGTTGTATACGCTGCACAATAGGAACGTGTCACACTAATTTTCTCCAATTCTTGAAAATCTGGATAATGAAGCACTACAAACCTGACAAGCACTTTTTCTAAACACATCAGCAACCTATAAATACCTAATTAATGAAACTTATAAATGAAATTTAAATTAAATAATTAATAATCTCTGTAATATTTCAACATCTTACCAGAGACTAATATTATACATAATTAACACACTGATGATAGGAGAGTGACAGAGGCACAACTAATATAGTGGTATTGACACAAACAATTCTAAACTTTGATACATACATGAAACCCTAAAATCTCAATTAAAAAAAATAAATAAATCCAAGATCCAAGAACTTCATCACCAAAATACTGCACTTCTTTCTAGCCAGTAGTGGAGTTACTGGGGAATTAGCATAGTCCTTTCAAGATCCGATTTCCAATTTGGCTAAGCCATTTTTGGATTAGCTCTTAATCTAGGGATCGGGCAGCCCTCCTCTTCAGGCATCATCCTTCTGAAGTCTGTTGAATGCTTAGGATGTTCAGCCAGGTCTCTCCACTCTGGCTGTTCACTCCTCAATCTCTTAACACTATGCAAACTCAAGCATCAACTATTAAATTGAATAGTTGACAAATATTTTCTCCCTTTCTATAGACTGTCTCTTCACTTTGTTGATTGTTTCCTTTGCTGTGCAGAAACTTTTTTATTTTGATGGCCAAACTATATAAGAAACTCAACTCAATCCAAAAATAAAAAAAAAAAATTCAACTTAAAAATAGACAATTGACATTATCTCATTACTCTTTCACTTAGTGAAAAAAAAAAAAAAAAACATTTTCAAATCTACCCTGAATTATGACCAGCATAGGGTAAGTGCATATCACACAGAATTATTATCACAGAAAATTCAGGAGACATTAAGCCTCCAAGAAATACTCTATTTACATATAATTCTCTTTCAAGGAGCGGAGAAGCTGTATAAAGTGTAGTTAACAGAAGTTATGGATTTGAATTTCCACTCTACTATTTCTTTCCGTGTAATCTAAAGGAAGTTATTTCACTTCTCTACATCTCAACTTCCCCATATGTAAAATAGTGTTGTGGGGAATAAATAAGGCATGTAAATGACTAAGTTTTGTTACTGGTACATATCAATAGTATGTCTCAAGCAGTGTTAGCCCCTGTATTACATTTGTACAGAAGTCATAAACATTACCACAAATTTAGTGGCTTAAAGACAACACAAATTTATTTTTCATAGTGCTGTAGGTTAGAAATGTGGCACAGGTATCAATGCGCCACAATCAAGGTGTTGGCAGGGACACGTTCCTTTTTGGAAGCTGCAAGGGAAACCCTGTAGCCTTGTCTTTTCCAACTTCCAGGGGCCAGCTGCATCTCTGCATTCATGATCCCCTTCCCCCTCCTTACAGCCATCAGTGGCAGTCAGGTCTCTTTCATGCAGCCGCCTCGGGTTCTCTGCAGCTGAAACATGTTCTCTGATTTTAAGGACTCATGTGATAAGATTGGATCTGCTTGGATAATCCAGGATAATATCTCCCTACAATGTCCTTAACTTTAATCCCCCATCTCAAAGTCCTTTTTGCCATATAAAGTAAAAAACCGTGTTAGCCACTGTATTACATTTCTATTGCACAGATGTCAGGGCTTAAAATATGGCTATTATTGAGGGACATTATTCTGCCTCCCACAGCCAGGATTATCATTAAGTTTACTCAGCAAAATGGCTTCAAACTTTAACCAACCATAGTCCATCATTTTAACATCTAAAAGACTAGCACTAAAAAATAAAAAATAAATAAATCCCAAAACCTCCAAAACGAGACCATGTTGTTTAAGAAGAAATAAATTCTGAATTTTGGTGTAGTAAAGAGGAAATATTAATTAAATTTTCTTAATCACCATATTCTACTGTGTAACTAACACCCTCAGTAATAGTTTCACAGTTCTTTCTCTCTCATTTCTTCACTCAGTTATACCTCAGACTCCTTCAATAACTATTGTATATTTTACAATAATTATTTGAATTTAATTTGGTTATTAAATACATTCCCAATAGGCTAATCGCAAACAAAATTTGGTCCATATTCTAGCCATAATGAGTGAATTTGTTTGATCTAGTAGATTGATTTCATCTATTTACTTAACTTCAAAATTTATTAACATCTATAATTTGGTTGGAAACTTTGATCATTTTATATGTTTTGAATAACATTTTTGTGGCATATGAAGAAATAATGAATATTATAAAATTTTAGTGAGACTTTATAGGAGGTGAGTAACCTTGAGTGGCCCAAAAGGCCACATCCTCCTTGGATTTTTTTTTTTCTTTTCAAATTATCTGTAGCCTTCCATCAAATCCATTTGGAAATTAACCACGGAACATAGTAAGCATATGTTACCACACGTTCTTACAAGTGAAGTCATTCAGGGACCACTTAGGGACCAAATTTCTTTTCATCCTGATGAAAACAGCTGGGTATATCCAGGCCAATGCTGAGTGTGGCAGGATAGCAGATTGCATTGCTACCTCTGGAGAATGAGAAAGTGTAAAATCTGTAATGCTAACCATCTTTGAAGCTTCACTCTCTCAAATATACTATTTTCAGAATTAAAGCCTTCCCTTCTCTAGTACCTTCACCTTGGAAGGAAGCACACACACATACACACAAGGTAAACAGCATGTAATGAAACTTCACACTCTCAGCTTACTCTTTCCTTCAGTAAATGATGTTGAGACAGTTCATCCTTTTTGTACCTCATTTATACAATCATAGGTAGATATGTAGGTGCATTTCTGAAATGTATATGTTCTCCCCGCTCATGCCCATCTCCAAGACTGACATTGAAACAACTTAAAAATATTCTGCAATGAAAAGAAAGCTCATCCTTATGTTGTGACATACTAAAAATTCAAATGTAAGAACTTCGTGTTGGCTGAACAGATTTATTTGTGTTCCTACCTGAATCAACTGACATGAAGTATTTCCCAACACCTGATTCCAGTACAGAGATATAAGCTGATAGGATAGTATAATTTTTTAAAGGTAAAACCTTAAAGCAACAGTCATAGTAACAGGAGTAGCCATTTCATAGTTCTTTTTTTAAATATGTGTGATGGTTAATTTTATGTCAACTGGACCGGATTAATGGATACTTAGCTTATAAAGCCTTATTTCTGGGTGTGTCTGTGAGGGTGCTTCCAGAAGACTTAGTGTTTGAATCAATAGACCTCATCAATGTGGGGTGCACCATCTAATTCACTGAGGCCGGGGATAGAACACAAAAGTGGAGGAGGGGTGAATGCCCTCTAGTTTCTGAATCTAGACCTTCCATTTTCTCTGCCATTAGAGAGAGAACCCTCATTTATTTTCAGGGCCTTCAGGCTTGAGAGTCACACCATTGGCTCCCCTGGTTCTCAGGCCTCTGGACAGAAACCAAATCACACTACCAGCAGCTTTCATTCTCCAGTTTACAGATGGCATGTGTACCATAATCATGTGATGCAATTTCCTTCATAAATCGCCTCTTATATACTTATGTATATATCCCTATTGGCCATTTCTCTGGAGCATCTTGATATAACAGATTTTATTTTTTAGTGTGGTCTTGGGTTCACAGCAAAATTGAGCAAGATTTAACAGTCCTTGCAGCTACGAAAATCCTCCAGCAGAGCAGTACATTTGTTACAATCGATAAGCCTGCATTAATACCCTATTATCACCCGAGTCCATACTTTACATTAGGGTCCACTTTCGGTGCTGTATATTCCATGAGTCTGAGCAAACGCATAATGACCACGTATCTACCACTGGAAACCACTGATCTTTTACAACTCCACAGTTTTGCCAATCCCAGAATGTCACATAGTTGGAAACACACAGTTTGTAGACTTCTCAGATCAGCTTGTTTTGATTGGTGATATGCATTTAGCTTTCCTTTCTTCTTGTTTTCCATGGTTTGATATTTCATTTCTTTTTATCACTGAATAGTCCATTGTCTAGATGTACCAGAGTTGTTTATTCATTCAACGACTAACGGAAAGATGGTTGTTTCCAAGTTTTGGCAGCTATGAATGAAGAAGCTATAAATATCCATGTGCGGGTTTTTTGTGAAACCTGTTTTCAGTTCCTTTGGGCTAATATGATCCATGATTGCTGGATCATATGGTAAGAGTATGTTTAGTTTTGTAAGAAACCACCAATCTGGCTGGGTGCCCATGGTGCAGTGTTAAGGCACTGACCACATGCACAGAGGCTGGTGGGTTCGAACACCGCCTGGGCCTAAGGAAAAAAGAAAGAAAAAAAGAAAAGAAAAGAAAAGAAAAGAAAAGAAAAGAAAAGAAAAGAAAAGAAAAGAAAAGAAAAGAAAAGAAAAGAAAAGAAACTACCAAACTGTCTTCTGAAGTGACTGTACTATTTTGCATTCCTACAAGTGATGAATGAGATTTCCTGTTGCTCACAACCTCACCTGCACTTGTTGCTAGTGGTATTGAAGATTCTCCACAACAGGTATGTTGTGGCATTTCATTGCTTCAATTTGCATTTCCCTAACGACATGTGATGTCAAGCATCTTTTCCTATGGTTACTCTTCATCTTCAGTGAGTTGTGCCTTAAAGCCTTTAGCTTGTTTTTATTGTGTTATTTTCTCATTGTTGAGTTTTAAGAGTTCTTTTTTGTATTTTAGATAACAGCCCTTTATCTGTCGTATCTTTTATAAATATTTTCTTCTGGTCTGTGGATCATCTTCTCATTCTTTTGACAATGTTTTCCATAAAACAGAAATTTTTAGTTTTAATGAAGTCCAGATTATCATTTTTTAGTGGATTATGCCTTTGATAATTACATCTGAAAGGTTGTTGCCGAATCCAAGGTCATCTAGATTTTTCTATGTTATTTTCTAACAGTTTTGTAACTTACATTTAGGGACATGATCAATTTTCATTAACTTTTACAAGAAATGCAAGGTCTATGTCTAGATTCATTGTTTTTTGCAAATGGATGTCCAGTTGTTACAGCACTATTTGTTGAAAAGTTTATCTTTTCTCCATTTTATTGCTTTAGCATAAATTTTTAAGTCCACAGAATAATTCAATAAAAAGAGAAATAAGGTTAACAGAAGAAAAACAAACAAAAATGACATTAAAACATCTACAACCAAGTGAAGTGATAGAATCCCATGTATTAAAAAGTATTTGGCTGGGCCAAACCACCAAGAGCAACAATATTTATATATTATATAGTATAAAATTAAATATGTGGAATGGGAAAGTGTACTAAATGATATCCGAAGGCTTTGAGAGCCAGGAATCCCAGAATTGCTAAATGGATTACAGGTTATGATGGTGCAAAAAAAAAAAAAAATATATATATATATATATATATATATATATATTCCTATCAACAACAAAGGCATGTACTGATATACCTATAACACATATAAAACCTGTAGTCCAGTATTCAAATATAGCTAGAAATAATAAATATGACTTAGGAAAGCAATAGATGCTATTAAAGAGTAACATATTGCTGAAGTAGAAAAATAGAGGACTGACTGGACAACAGGAAAATACAAAATATATAGTATCTCAGAAATGCATCAGAAATTAGAAAATATTTTCATTTCAGGAAAACATTAGAAGTAAGAAAAGAGGCAATGGATAGCAACATCACAAAGAAAATAGAAAATGAAAAGGCAGAAAATGGAATAAAAATAAGAAGTGAGATTAAAAGTGATACCAGAGTTTCAGGTTCTCGGTCTCGGCAATTCAAAAAATGAATCAAAGGACCACATATTAGTGGTAAGGCAGAATTTATTCACAGAGACAAAGAATGCAAAAATTACAAAAATTACAAAAACCAAACCTCCTGGCAGAGAGAACCCAGGGGAACAAGCTCTCTTGCTCCCTCCCCAAAGTCTGTCTCCTGGCTCTCTGCTCAGGGTGTTGTTATGCAAGAACTCAATGTTTACTTTTAGGGCAAGTCTTTGTCAGTTACAGCCAGTTATCCAATGAACTATCAGGCCTTGGAAACTTACATGAAATTCACCAGTCAGAAGTTAAGGGGAGGAGATAGCAAGGCACCAGTGTCTTTTGCCTACCCTTCAGCTGGCTGGTTCCACTGCCAGCTACAGCTGCACCAACACCACCAGGGCTAAGGTGGCAGGTCATGGTGACACCTGTCTTGCATCAAAAGTATCCAACATATAAATTGACCATAAATGGTATTCAAAGAAGATTCTACCTATCTATAAGAATACACAAAATGCTTATTCATTGCCCCCAAAAGAAACTCCATATCTGTCAACAGGCATGCCCCATTTCCCTGACAACTACTAATCTACTTTCTCTAAGGATTTGTCTTTTACAGACCTTTTTTTTTTTCCTCCGACCCATTGACCACTCTTTTTTTTTTTTTTTTTAATTAATGCTTTTTTATTAAATCATAACTTTGTACATTGATGCATTTATGGGGTTCAGGGTACTGCTTTGATATACAATGTGAGATGTTTACATTGAACTAAATAACACATTCATCACAATTATATTCATTTCTTAATAGTTTTGAAATGTACCATTGCATCATGCACATTAGGTGAGTTCTCCCCAAATGCCCTCCCTCTTCCCATATCCTCCTTCCACTCCCCTCTATCTCCTTTTCCCTTCTACTTTCTGGACTATAGTTTTTTTTTTTTTGCCATTTGTATGAGTGTGTAGGTGGTTATATACTGATTTCATAGTAATATTAAGTACATTGGATTTTTTTTCCATTCTTGAGATACTTTACTAAGAAGAATATGTTCCAGCTCCATCCAGGTAAACATAAAAGCTGTGAAGTCTCCATATTTTTTATGGCTGCATAGTATTCCATGGTGTACATATACCATAATTTGTTAATCCATTCATGGGTCGATGGGCACTTGGGCTGTCTTGGCTGTTATAATTTGGGCTGTAATAAATATTCTGGTGCAAATATCTTTGTTGTAAAATAATTTTTGATCATCTGAGTATATACCTAGTAGAAGGAGTGCAGGATCAAATGATAGGTCTACTTTTAGATCCTTGAGTGTTCTCCAAACTTCTTTCCAAAAAAGTCATATTAGCTTGCATTCCCCCCAGCAGTGTAGAAGTGTTCCCTTCTCTCTGCATCCACGCCAACTTCTGTAGTTTTAGAATTTTGTGATGTGGGCTAATCTTATTGGAGTTAGATGATATCTCGAAGTGGTTTTGATTTGCATTTCTCTGATGATTAAGAATGATGAGAATTTTTTCATGTGTTTGTAGGCCACACACCTGTCTTTATCAGAGAAATTCTGTTCAAGTCTCTTGCCCACATTGAAATGGGGTTATTTATTCTTTTCTTATTGATTAGTTTGTGTTCTCTGTAGATTCTATTAGGCTATACTATAAATCTATAGTGATCAAAACATCATGATACTGGCACAAAAACAGAGCAGTAGATTTATGGTACAGAATAGAGAACCAAGAGATGAACCCAGCTTCTTATCATCATTTGATCTTCGACAAGCCTATCAAAAATATTCAGTGGGGGAAAGACTCCCTATTTAACAAATGATGCTGGGTGAACTGGCTGCCAACCTGTAGAATACTGAAAATGGATCCCCACCTTTCGCCATTAACAAAAATTGATTCTCACCGGGTAAAAGATTTAAACTTAAGACACGAAACCATAAAAATACTAGAAGAGAGTTCAAGGAAAACACTTAAAGAAATTGGCCTGGGAGAATATTTTATGAGGAGGACCTCCCTGGCAACTGAAGCAACACCAAAAATACATTACTGGGATCTGATCAAAATAAAAAAGCTTTTGCACAGCCAAGAGCCCAGTAAGCAAAGCAAACAGACAGCCCTCAGAATGGGAGGAAATTTTTGCAGGTTATGCTTCTGATAACTATAATAGTATGGCCTGAAGTCAATAGTATAGCCTGAAGTCTGATAATGTGATACGTCCTGATTGTTCTTATTTCTGAGTAATGTATTTGCAATTCAAGTGTTGTGTGACCGGACACGTGAGCAAACAGCAGCTTTGCCATGGGTGTAAACTCGCTGTAATTATTAGGTCAAGAAACAAACTACACGGGATGGGATCATGTTATTCAGGGTTTTGATTTTATACATTTCTAGTCACGTACACACTTAATCTATCATCTGTTAGTTTCACCATTACCTCATTTTACCTATCTGAAATTAACTTGAAAGGAAATATCCTGTTACCATATCAACACAATTACTTTTGCAGTAAACATCTTCTTCTAGACACTGACTAATCTCTGGGCAGGTACCTAAATAAAGATCACAAAGAAGAAAATAGCCACAGAAGAACAGAGTTAATGGAAGAGTATCTTCAAGTGTTCACTCAGTTTACTCAGTATGAAGTAATGACTGTGTCTTTGCCTCAGGGCAGAACACCTATAGACCTCTGACAATATGTTGTTAACATACGTCAGCCCTCTGGCCCATATCTCTGAAGAAGGGCAGTATGCCCTTTGATCTCAGGCTTCATGGGGTGCACAGCTTCAGAGAATGGGCTTGTGGAATTTTTAACTCCAGGAAGCCAACACCGCATGTGTCCTAGGGAGGCCCAGGTCCCTTAAGCCTCTGGAAAAATACCAAGCCATTTTAAACTCACACTGAGTTCACTTTGTGTGCTTGATGTAGGCTATGTTTATTTCTAATTATTATCCTACATTAAAGTTTTTTTCTCATTCCATATAAAAGGAAGTACTATTTTTCCAAGTTCTTTTAAAGTATGACAATGGTGCTTTAATAGGGATTGCATTAAATATGTATATTGCTTTGGGTAGTATGAACATTTTAACAATGTTGATTCTACCCATCCATGAGCATGGTATATTTTTCCATTTGTTAACATCTTCTGCTATTTCTTTTCTCAGAGTTTCATAGTTCTCTTTATAGAGATCATTCACATCCTTTGTTAGGTAAATTCCCAGATATTACATCTTCTTTGGCACTATTATAAAAGGAATAGAGTTCTTGATTGTTTTTTCAGCTTGACTATTGTTGGCATATATAAAAGGTACTGACTTGTAAGTATTGATTTTGTATCATGAGATGCTGCTGTATTTCTTGACCACATCTAAGAGTTTTGAAGTTGAGTCCCTGGGATTTCCAGGTATAGGATCATGTCATCAATGAAGAGTGAGAGTTTGAGCTCCTATTTGGATACACTTGATCACCTTCTCTTGCCTGACTGCAATAATGAAGACTTCCATTACTATGTTAAATAGCAGTGGAGACAGTGGGCATTCTTGCCTCATTCCTTGTATGAATGGAAATGTTTTCAATTTTACACCATTCAATATGATATTGGCTGTGGGTTTGCTATAAATGGCCTCTATCAGTTTAAGAAATGTCCCTTCTATGCCTATTTTCTTAAGAATTCTGGTCATGAAAAGATGCTGGATATTATCAAAGGCTTTTTCTGTGCCAATTGAGAGAATCATATGATTTTTGTTTGTTATTTTATTGATGTGATGTATTATATTTATAGATTTTCATTTGTTGAACCAACCCTATAACCCTGGAAAAAAACCATTTGATCATGGTATGTAATTTTTTTGATATGTTGTTGAATACTGTTTACTAAGATCTTATTGAATATTTTTGCATCGACATTCATTAATGATATTGGTCTATAATTTTCTTTCTTTGTTGGATCCTTTCCTGGTTTGGGTCATAGGATGATATTTGCTTCACAGAATGGGTTGGTAAGTATTCCTTCCTTTTCTGTTTTGGAAAACGTTGTATAATATAGGTACTAGTTCCTCTTGAAAGATGTGATAGAATTTGGATGAGAAGCCATCTGGTCCTGGACTTTTCTTTTTAGGGAGATTTCTATTGATGATGCTATTTCAGTGGTTGATATAGGTCTATTCAAGATTTCTAATTCTTTCTGGTTGAGTCTAGGAAGGTGGCATGCTTCCAGGTATTGGTCCATATCCTTCAGATTTTCATATTTCTTGGAATAGAGATTTTTGTAGTAATCTTGAGGATTTTTTGAATTTCTGAAGTGTCTGTTGTTGTTTCTCCTTTATCATTTCTGATAGATGATATTAGAGATTTTACTTTTCTATTTCTGGTTAGGTTGGCCAAAGGTTTATCAATTTTGTTAATTTTTTCAAAAAACAACTTTCTGTTTCATTGATCTTCTGAATGATCCTTTTGTTTTCAATTTCATTTCATTCTGCCCTAACTTTAGTTATTTCTTTTCTTCTTCTGGGTTTGGAGTTGGAATGTTCTTCCTTTTCCAGTTGCTTGAGATGATCCATTAAGTTGTTGGCTTCCTCCCTTTCTGTTTTCTTGCTGAAAGCTTCCAATGCTATAAATTTCCCTCTTAGGACTGCCTTTGCAGATTCCCAAGGTTTTGATAATTTGTATCTTCATTATCATTTAGTTGCAAAAATTTGGTGATTTCCTTCTTAATCTCATCTTTGACCTAGCTATCAGTCAGCCTAAGATTATTTAGCGTCCATGAGTATGGAGATTCGAGTATGGAGATTCCCATTGCTGTTGAGTTCAACTTTTATTCCATGATGGTCCAAGAAGATACAAGGAATAATTTCTATACTTTTAAATTTGCTGAGGTTAGACTTGTGTCCTAGAATATGATCTATTTTGGAGGATGACCCATGGCCTGATGAGATGAATGTATATTCAGTTTTATTAGGGTGAAA
>CAUYPK010114645.1:0-39380 GCA_963574355.1 Loris lydekkerianus
CTCCACGGAGTAAGAACCCCCAGACCACAAGCCCCAGCCAGAGCACGAGAGGAAGAGAAAGGCCCTTAGCTGCTGGGGTGCCCCTGCCTACTTAGTCCCCCACCTCACTGAGAATCTCCCCTTGACAGTTTCCACACCAGACCCCCTCAAGAACACGAGGGGCCTAAGGAGCCCCACCTTATCATGTAACATCAATAAAGTTCCCTGAATTCAAATAAAAAAAAAAAAAAAAAAAAAAAAAGCACACACACACACAACAATCTTGAATGTGTAGGTACCTATAATGGACCTTCAAATTATATGAAATAACACTGATAGAACTAAAAAGAGAGACAAACAGACAAATCTACAGTTATAGCTAGAGATTTCAACACTCCTCTCTCAATAATTGATACAATGAAGCAGAAAATCAGTAAAGACATAGAGAAAACTGTAATATTATCAACCAACTTGAACTAATTATATACATACAACTCTCCACCAAAAACAGTACATTCCAAAGCACTGGGGAAACCTTCACCAAGATAGAATATATCCTGAGCCATAAAACAAGTTCCAATAAGTTTTAAAAAAGATTTAAGTTGTACAAAGCATTCCAACATGGAATTAAATGGGAAATAACAAACATGGAAAACCAATCCCAAACACCTTTCAAAAAAATCACTATTTCACAGTCAAAATGATCACTCATACTGCTGAGTGGAGAACAGACCAGAGAAAGGCAAGAGCACAGGCAGTTCAGGGGGTTTTTAACAGGCATGTTCAGTTGTAGAGGAATGAGGGGGGTGTCATGGCCCAGCAGTGGAGGCACTGAGAAGGGGTCAATTTTTGAACAGCAAATAAAATCTGCTCTTGAACTGGATGTTAGGATGACGGAGTGAAGGATGACACCAAGGTTTTCAGCTCGTATAAAACAAAGGCTAGGAGTTGCCATTTATTGAGATGGGGCACACAAGACGACTTGAAAGGGGAGGAGTTTTGGACTCGCCTATTAAGATACATCTGAGAAGTAAATAGGTAGGTGAAACTGGTGATCCTGGGAGAGATGTGGGCTGAATACGTTTGGGGTCTATCAGCATACAGATGTGACAATGGATGAGATCATCAAGATTCGGAGTGCAGAACTGAAGATGCAACACCCCAGGTTTGGAGGTTGGGAAAATGAGGAGCCAGTGGACTGAGGAGAAGCAAGGTAGAAGTAGAAACTGGAAGAGGCAAAGTTTAGAAGGAAGAGAGTGATCAGCTCACCAAATTCTAACAGAGGATGGAAAGCTGACCCCAGGATTAGGGTTGCCTGTGGCTAGGAGAAAGGGACTTGAAGAGAAAGGGAAAGGGCACAATAATTATTTTGGGGTGTGTCAAAATTGGTTATAATGATGGTTGTGTGACACTGAGAATATACTAAAACCCACTGAATTGCACGATTTAAATCAGAGAATTACAGAATGTGAATTATACCTAAGAAACGGTTTTTAAAACGTGACCACCGGATTTAGTACACAAGGTTACTGTTGACCTCAAGCAAAATGGTGTTGGTGGAGTGACAGCAGTGCAGGGGGGCATAAGAGAAATGCAGCAACAGTCAGAGGGACCAACAAACAATGTTTAAGACAGGGAAACAAAGTTACGTCTGTTCTGTTTTCTGTTAGGAAGGGTCTAGTAGAGAAGCAAAGATTGATGATGCAAAACAAAGGAGAGAAGGATGGCGGCCAGAAGGGACAGCCACGGTGTGAGAAGAGGAGCTCGCCTTGGAATCACACTAACAGGTGAAGGGTGGGGGTGGGAGCTTGTGGCAGTTCTGACTGCCTCAGTTTATTCAATTATTAGAGAGCATGAGCCAATGGAGTGAGGAAAGTAAATGAGACAAAGAACAATTAATGGGCAGCCCTGGGGCTCACCTGCTATTTGCAGCCGCAGTACAAGTGGAAAGGTGGGTCTCACCAGGCTGGGATCATCCAAAGCTGCACTCATGAGAAGCAACACAACATCAGACACAACTTCTATTGCTGAACACCAATATGTTACTTTATTATTTAGCTTACTCCCCATTTGTCTCATACCTGTCAATGTTTACACAATGAGGGAAATTAACCAGGACTGAATACAACTGATCAATCAGCTGATAATTCTGTACCCTCTTAACACACACCAATTCTTACTTGGTAGGGATATCTTCAATTCAGCCTCAAAACTATTTTTAACATTGGTGTCAAGATTGTCACATTTTTAAATACAGATAGTACATAATTTTATATATATATGTATATATATACACACACATACAGAAAAATACAAGACTGTTTCTCCACAATATTTAATTTATACACTACTGTAACTATATGCAACTTCTGAGGACAGGTTAAGGGGTACAAGTAACTGTTTAGAACAAGTAAGTAGTTTGGTCCAATATTATCGTAAGGTAATGGTTTTTCGCTCCCTCCTTTTTTTTTATGTGGTAACATACTATGACATACAACACATGCACAATCATTCACTTATGAACAAATGAGTAAGACAACACTCAGACTGACATTTGTATACCCAGAGGGTCAAACAACCACACACAACTAATAAGGCTATGATACAGCTATGCAGCATAAATGGTCAACACTGCTGATCCTAAAGTGAGCACCATATATACATCTAAATATAAAAACCATTGAAAACCAAACACACAGGGGTTAGTTAAAAGGTGCCATTCCAAGGCTATACATAATCACAGGAAAAAGTATTTACATTACTTGGAAAACAGCTGCAACAAAGAGGTTATTGCCAATGCCCTTTAAAAACTTCTCTCTTACGTTTAATACAGATGTTATGCTCACTATCTATGTGAACCACACATCTTATTTCTGGCCCTTTGTAAGATCCCTGCTCAAGAATTTCAAGCAAATATGTTCTATGGCTTCACCCACACATCTATTCTTGTTGCTTTCGATTATAAATATCACAATGAACTAGAGCTGTATCTTAAAATGTATCTAGCCTAGGTCTAGAAAGTAAAATAAGTATTTTAAGTATCATTTTTACTTAGTTTAGTAAGTATACTGTGAAATTCAGAGTTCTGAGTAAAATATATTAACCCTAAAGTAGCATAGTCAGCATGTACTTATAGAAACAGTGCTCAAAGCAATGCAGTTCTTTGGTGATCTGCCTGCTCTCTGAATACACGACCAGCTGGACCTCAGTCCATCACCTCAGAGGCAGGATGGGAAGCTGAAGAGTGTGGGAAGAGCCCCAAGTCCAGCCACATTCTATCACCAATGCTGCTCAGCACTGCTTTTAAGACTCCTGGGGCACAGCATGAAAAAAATAGCATCTGGCCCCTTCCAAAGTTAGCAATCTGCAATATACTATATCCTATAAGATAAAATGCCATGAGAGATGATTATCAGTCAAAAGTGTCTTTATACAGGAAAAATGTAAAGCCGGAGTTCTCTGATTACTGTTTTGGTAAGAAAAGGCAAAGTAAAAAACAATTCCAGGGGTAAAAAGTTACAAAGCAGGCTTTGTGCATTTCTCTTTGCTATACCTTTTCTTTATCCTTTTATGTGTTTTTTGATCAACCAATTTTCATAGCTAGTTGAGCCAAAGGATGTTAATAGAATGAAAACAATGAAAAGGATAACCTAATTACCAAGCTCCTAAAAAACAAATCTCAGTAAATTTTGTTTTAGTTTATGGAGTTTTGACTTTGCCAACATTTGTTTGCTTCTGTATTAGGCCCTATAGTTCTTCTATCTACATAGGTTAAAGGAAATCCTGCAGTGTGCCCTACAGGAAAGAATTTACAGACCATCTTTGTGTTCTGTTAGACAGACATACACTCTATAAGTAGAGTTAAGACATCAGCAATTCACTTTATCACATCACAAAATGAGATTGTCTGCTTGTAATTTATTACAGGGGAAGCTGCCTTATAAATCTAAGTACTTTAGCTCACCTATTACAAAAACAAGAAAATCTTTTCAGTTAATTTTTAAGAGCCCAAATTTTTTTCACACTATGCTTAAGACAAACAGGTGTGGGTATGTCCAAATTATAGTTTTAAGGTTCTCAGTGCAGACTCTCACTGTCCTCTGCTCTGCACAGGCCTTGGGTGGCCGGACAGCACAGGGTCACTAGCTTGCTCCAGGCCTGTGGGCGTCATGTTATTGCTTTGGTTCTGTCTCAGACACCACAGGGAATGCTTCAGAGCACAGAGTTTCCATATCACAGAAGGTAAGGACAGGAATTTAGATTTCTCACAAGGAAACAAAAGCATTTTTTTCTCTCTAGGTTAAGTGCAGACATCGAATTCCTAAGTGCTCCATTTATATTGGGTTCCAAATATACATCTAAATTTAATCCTGATCGTCCACATTAAAATTATAAATGTATAAATTACATAATAGACTTTTTGGCTGGAAAAGAAAAGCAGTGTCTAGCAGCATGCACAAAGACCATGCATTGTCACACCATCAGGCGAACAAATGGAAAGGTAATAAGTAACTGCTCCTAACGCCCACTTTAAACTAGTAAAACTGAAAAGGGAACAGTGAAGTGAGCCAATCTTCACAGCTCTGAGCAGGAAGCGCTAGTGGCCAGGCAAGGCCATAGTCAGATGACGTGGCAGCAGCTGGCCTGGCTGGAGGCGCACAGCAGCCCCTCCTTAGGGTTCCGCTGGATGTTCACAGAGATGGTCTTTTCACACAGAGGTAGCTGTAGTACATTATTTTTCAGGTTCTTGCTCTTTATCCGTTCTAATTCAGTGGTGGTATCCGCCATGTGGTCAGAGAAAAACCTTATGTTGCCCATTGCAGGGGCCTGCCCTGTGGAACTGATGCACATTTTCCATGTGGATTTCTCTTGCACTTTCACGCTGGAAAACGACAAGCCATTCTGTGGATCAATAATGTACTTAGTGCTCCCATGAAGCTGGGAGCCAAGGCAGAGGCTCATGAGTTTCAGGCTTTCAACAAGCTCCCCAGCACTGCGAGAGGCCAACTGCATGGAGTTGCTGGGGCCAGCACAGCGGCGCGTGGTGCCCGACGTGTTAGTGGGGTTGCCGCCTGAGCCGCTGGAGGGGCTGCCCCCACCAGCATTGTTCTCACTGGGACTGGCCTTGTCTGTCCCTCCACTGCTGTTGCTTGGCTTGCTCTGGCCCCCACCATCCCCCTCACTCCCAGGAGGCCCCTCACTGCTGTCCCGGCGGTGCCAGGAGTAGGTGAACCCACTATCTTTATCGAGCCGCCTCCGGCTTTCAGAATCATCATCACTGGTCTCTGAACTACTGCAGCTGGAGCCCCGGCCCTGGCTTTTCCTCCGGTGGTAGCGCTTGTGAACTGTACCTGGGGAGGCAATGTTCATCTTTAACCTGCTCAATTTGGGAGGCAGATTCTCATCCATGTCGAACTCATCATCAGACTCCCCTTCCTCAAAAATCTGATTGAGGACAGGAGCACTCTTCCTAGATGTCAGGCGGTTGGTCACAGATGGTTTCCGACGCAAAACCACTTGAGTTGAGAGGGACATGGGTTTCTTGTCTTCTTCATCTTCCTCTTCATCTTCTTCCACCCTGAACAGACACTTTCGCCCACTGGCCGTGGGTTTTAAGCTTGCAGGTGGCACCGTAGAGAGTGCTGGTCCAGCCAACTCAGGAAGGTCATCTTTCTTAGCCGAATCACACATGCCTTTTCCCCTGTGGCCATTAAGGACATTGTCAGCAGACCGAGCAGGAGACTGAGGAACAGTTGCGTGAGACAAAGGAGTGGCTGTGAGGTCATCCTCAAGGTCCTGGGGTACATCAATTTTGGTTGGCCATGATTGCCTATGTAACAGATTGGGGGGGAGGGGGGAAAGCCATGTAATCATATGCAGATGTTAGCAAAGTACATTTTATAAAACTTAGTGGGACAAAACACACAGATATTAAAAAAGGAAAAAGAGAAAGACTTGCAAACCCATTAACAGCCTATAAACGCAAGGACACAAGAAGGGCAAATGTTGTTTTAAAACATGGTTCAGTCTGTGGCTTATTGGCCAAGTGACAACTTCACCATAGTTGTCAGAAAATGGGGCAGGGCAGTGCCTGCTCAAGGAATAGGGTGCAGCCCCATATACTGGGGATGGTGGGTTCAAGCCCGGCCCTGGCCCTGGCCCCAGCCAAAACTGGAAAAAAAAAAAAAAAAAAAAAAAAAAAATTTGGCCCGGCGCCTGTGGTTCAAGCAGCTAAGGCACCAGCCACATACACCTGAGCTGGCGGGTTCAAATCTAGCCCAGGCCCACCAACAATAATGATGGCTGCAACCAAAAAATAGCTGGGCATTGTGGCGGGCACCTGTACTCCCAGCTACCTGGAAGGCGGAGGCAGGAGAATCGCTTGAGCCCAGGAGTTGGAGGTTGCTGTGAGCTGTGAGCTGTGATGCCATGGCACTCTACCCAGGGCAACAGGTTGCGGCTCTTTCTAAAAAAAAAAAAAAAAAAAAAAAAAAAAAAAATTGGGAAAACGACGTCTCCTTTTTTTACAGAAACTTTGTATTCCAAGGCAAACATTTTTTAAAAGCACAAAAGGGTTACTGCCAAGGCAAAATCTGACCACCACACAGGTTTTATTCCTTTGGTTCTTAGATCACTACCTTTGAAGATATATAATTGCTAATAAAATAAACGTGAAATTTCCAATGCTCCTGATTTTACATGATGGTGTAAGCTCAATATAGACATAAATAGAAACAGATTGACTTAAATAATAGAATACTGAAAAGAAAAATTATATGTATAACTGGCATACATAAATCTCTGCTTTTCCAATTTAAAAACTCACAGAGTTAAACATAAATAAGTGTATTTTTAAATGCCCACATAAGAGTACTGGACAGCAAAATTTACTATTATTTAAACTTTGATTTTTATCCCCTAATCTGGAGTCACCCAAGTTACAAAAATATTATTTGGTAGCCAAAGAAGACAATTTTTGAAAATGAGGCACTCTAGCCTCTGTTTTAAATAAATATCTTGGAATTTTCAACTGTCCTCTATGATCAGGGGAGTAGTCTTATAGTTCTAGTAATCAGTAAAGTACAAACAAAATTTTACTAGTAGTAGAATAACTACTACACTTGTTACGTGCAAGTTTTCTTGTCTTTTGCATAAGCACCATTAATGGAATAAACTTGTTAAAAAATTTAAATGTTACACTAAGAAGCAGTATTCCTTAAATGGATCAGAGCGTGTGATCATTAATTTCTTAGTTTTCATTAGAATTACCTGGCTATCATCTATCGGATGCCAGCCCCTCTATCCAGTTCCTCCCTAGAGAGCTGTGTTCTCAGCTCTCCAGAACAGGCTGGAGGAAGAGTCTCTGCAGTCTGAAAACAAGCCCCAAAGGTAGTCACACAAGAACTGTAGATTGGGAATAAACCTAAATGCCTATGCCCCTCTCTCAGACCTCACACTTTTCTATCAAATATACTGGGGCAGCTCTACATTCATTCATATTTTTAACAGGTAAAAGGCTACTATATTTGAAATAGAATCAGTTCTAGAATTTAAGAAACCTTAAGCTACTTTGATTCAACAATCCCCCACCACCACATCACCTCACAGGTGCAGAATCCTATCTGCACCAACATCACCCCTCTGAGCTAAGACTACCGTAAACCCACATTCCTGAAGAAGCATCTTCCACTTCATTCTCTAGTGGAGTCTCTATGTTCTCACTCAATTCCAAGCCTAGGACTTTTCCCCTGGACTCCAAAATCTACAAAGTCCCTTCTTTGTGTGCACCCCTCTGCTTATAAAGTCACCCAAAGTCCAGCTGAGGTGACTATCAGTCTCCTGTTAACCACATATCTCAAAGGGCCTGTCACTGACTTTTCTGGGTCATCTACCTGGCCCCAGGGTGTGCATCTGCTCTTTGGGGCTGATTCTTCCCCCATCCTGGCCAATCTCTGTTTTAAATACCAGTGACTCAGAAACGTGACTCAGTCTAAGCCTCTACCTTCCAGGCCATTCTGACCCCAAAGCATACTCAGCAATAGAACCAAGTAATGTCCAGGGTTTGTCAATAAAGCTATAGTGACAATGAAGAGAAAGCAACTCAGTAGACACTGCCACCACCAGTGGGCCCTGTACCATAGGAAGAGGTGCCCTGGGAGCATCTCCACTCCAGAGTCTTTATGGGAGCAAAAGGAAAACTACTAGGAAGGCTCTGGTGTTTCTTTATAGCTACTGTTGGCTACTTAATTTCTGTAATAAAGTAAATCCAATTTAATTCACTTACATATCTTATCAGCTCACAACTGAGTTTGGAAATGTTTCATCAAAAAGAAAATGGTTCAAATCTAAATATTCTTTCTCCAAAAGCCTGGGAGCAGCTCCAGCCTAGGCGCACCTGGCAGGTGCTGACTGCCTGCTCTGAGGTGACTCCTTCATCAGAGGCTCAGGTCAGGACTATGTTGACTGGAACCTCTCAATGTCCGTCTCTGGTTTGCCTCATTCCCAAGAGCCCCCTCCTTTCCTGGGGCTCAGTCCTCTTCCAAGCAGACACTAGACAGCTACTATTATGAAGGAATACATCCAGGATATGAATGAAGTTCCTAAATTCATTTCCTAGTTAAACCAGACTGCTAATCTTTATTCTTTGGCAAGCTGGGAATGTTTTCCTCTCTTTACGCTGCCACTCCATCCAAGCAAGAAACCACGCATGGCGAGGTACTTGGAAGTAAGTCAAAATCTAAATGGTTTCCTTACTCTTTTACAACAATAATATTTATTATTATATATTCACACACACATATACTCACATATATTTGGGCACACAAAAAGAGATTTATCAAAATCAGGAGCACCCTTCTGTTTTTAAACCACTACAACTCCATGGATTATTCCATCTGAATAAATAAAGATAAATTCTAAGTAAATTTCATAACAATAATGAAAAAAGTAAACCATTTCCATGCTCTGATTTTAAGTGGAAAGCTACTCTGACAGAAGAAAAAGAAAAGCAGGAAGGTGGGAGGAGGGGGTCCACAAAGGAGGGAAGGCAGGTGTGGAGAGGAGCAGACGCTGCTTTACTGAAGACGGTGATGGTGGGCACATTCCCGACAGTGACAGCAAACACACAAAGCCCAGGACTAAGTGCTCGGCATACATTCATTCATTTAGCCCTCACCACAACCCCCTGAGCTAAACAGCATTAGTCTCACTTTATAGATCAGGCAACTAAGCTAGAGAGGTTAAGTGACCTCCCAAGGTTAAGCAACTAGTCAACAAGCTGATCTGACTGCCCACTCCCTGAAATCCTGAGATAACATCATGGCATGGAAGTGCCTTATTTATTTTTAAAAATTATTTCAAATAACTGAGGGAAAATTGGCCTTGCTCCTAGAACAAAGAAAAAAAAAAAAAAAAAGAAAGAAAGAAAATATCACATTAATACACGTTGGATTTAGAAGAATATGATAAAAATAATGGGCAGACACTCTGGCTTGAGGCTGCTTCTCCAGATGTGTTTTTCCTGACCAAGCAACAGACACAGCCTGTCTTCCCGCTGAGCCCAGGATGGGAAGCCATCCTTGCTGAGAGGAAACCAGCCCCTCTTGTCTAGCAGAAGAGCTTCCGTGTGGCCTCCCCAATGAAGCTGTCTCACTGTCTGTATTCTCTTGTGCGCAGTTAGAAAGCATTAAAAAAAAAAAAAAAAAGTTCACTATTTTAAAATGTTAACTTACTAAAATCAGTGAAGATTTTTTTTCTCACCTAAACTGGGCCTTGATATTGCTAGGGCTTGCAGATCTGGTCTGTATTTCTTTTTCTTGCTTTTCTCTCAGGATCCTTTCAGCAAGCAAGAAGTAAGTGGCTGTAATGTGGTTATACCTGTTGGTTTCCAGGGCTCTGAGGAAAACAAGGTGACAGTGAACATAAGCCACACCAGTAAGTTTGTTTTTTACAAACCAGAATTGACTTTGAAAAAGTATAAGCAAATATAATTCAATAATGAGGAATCTCTGAAATTATGCAGGAGTGTAACCAGAAAAAAAGCCAAACTGGTATTTATTTAGGTCACCCTTGAAATTCTAAAAAACAGCTACATAAAGATATTCATATTAGTAAGAAAAATCCTAACTGCAGATAACATCTGAGACGACTGTCAGTTTTTAATGCATAAGAAAAACTAATGAAGCTTCTAAGAGTGTACACATTACTGGCAAATGTGTGTGTGAAGTGTTTATTTCATCAAACTGGCTTACTGCTTCCATTAGAAGTGTAAAACAAAGGTGAGGTCTGTGTTACATGAATATGCACTGAAGCACTAATATGGGCAGAAAAATTAGGAACTGTTTTTATTTTCACATTCTCTTTGCATTTGTTGACATTCTAGCACTACAGAATTATTAATGCAACTGAGGGCACATCATCATTAACCTCTTTGAATAAAATCAATGTTATTTACTCATCCACTTAAAAAGTAATGCTCACTGAGCATCGAGTCTGGCCAGGCACTGTGCTGGCTTAGTGCTGGGGGCATGATGCCCAACAAGGCCTGCGGCTCTGCCTGCTCTCCTGCAGTTGGCTGCCATGAGCACACCAAAGAGTGCTGAGGAGGCTCCCGCAAGGTTCAGTAATATCTAACTGTGGGTTTCAGAAACTTTCTGTAGTGACAATACTCACAATGAACACTTAGGAAAAAAGCAAAACCAGAGATCCCTTTTTACCAAATGTACAGTAGGCCACAACTGATGGGGCCAGGGCAGGCTGAGGCATGAGATTCCAAAGGAAGAGTGCAAGGAGAAATTCAGGGATATAATTCTTCTTACAGGAGTTTTTCCAGCTAAGTACCAGATAAAGCAGTTGGCTTGTGTGTTGGAAATATATAAGATAAACATGCATGTTTATACCCAAGAATCACCCTCAGAATGAATAGCCTCTCTTAATATAAGCAGGAGGCAAGAAGTAAGCCTCGCGGAGGGAACAGCGGGATTAGGTCTCCCAGCTCCTGTTACATGTGGGAAAGTAGCAGAGGGGCAAACCAGAGTCACCTGAACCATTTAAATGCACTCTCCTTTGGACTTATAATTGAATTTAAATTAATTAAATAGTTCTACATGTCACCACTGAATGAATGTATGTATTTATTAAGCTAAGAACATCGGGCCAATTCAGGGGAATGCAAATAGCCTTTTACCCACTCAAAAATGAAAAGTCATTTTCTACTCATTCCTACAGTGCTATCCACAGCAGAAACAGCAAATGCCCTGTTCTCTGCTTGTTGAGGTCACTTAAGTAGCTGTATAGACTACATTTGTATAGACTGTATAGTCCATTTGCTATAGTCCATAGCTGTGAGTCCATTTGTACAGACTCATGAGGAACTTGGAAACTTACCGAAGTTTGGACTTAAACCAAAATTAAGAACTTGGATTTCTTTTTGTAAATCTTTCTTTCCAGTGTCCTGAAACACCCTAAAGATATGTGCATTTATACAGAGGCCACCCTGCTCAGGGACCAGAGCCTCTCACTGTGTGTGAAATGCAACACACAACAGGGGTCTGTAGGTCTAGGCATCACCCCCGGTCAGATCCCATAGGCAGGTCAGATTCTCAATAGAAAGCCCTTCTTTGCGTCCTGAGTATACCCTCCTTCCAACATGCCCAATTGTTTCATTCGACACCTAAATAACTTCTGTGACTTTTCATTTACAGAAGTGCTCTGTATTTTTAAAGTCAGGACCTCTTAGGGAGCAGTGCCTATGGCTCAGTGAGTAGGGCACCGGCCCCATATAGCGAGGGTGGTGGGTTCGAACCTGACCCCAGCCAAACTACAAATAGCTGTCAGCTGTGACGCCACGGCACTCTACCGAAGGCGACAAAGTGAGACTCTGTCTCTAAAAAAAAAAAAAAGAAAGAAAGAAAAAAGAAAAAGTCAGGACCTCTTAAAGAAATTAATCATTATTAAAACAAAGCAGCTGGATCCTTACTCTGTATTATTTTTGATCCCAAACTACTCAGGTTATTAAAAACTGGCTTTGATTTTAAAAGATTTAACTAACAACTTTTAAAAGATTTAACTAACAACTTATATAATTTGCAAGCTCCAAGTAGCTGCAGCAGGGGGTCTAAAACATCAGATAGTAAAAATATTAGGCTTTATGGGTCCTCTGGTCTCTCCCACAAATTCTCTGTCATTGTAGCACAATGCAACCACTGACGATACATAAACCAATGGGCATGGCAATGGTCCAATAAAATTTCACTTATAAAAATGTGTGACTAGCCCCATTTACCAACTCCTAATTTAGAGGACTCTCAGCCATGTGGCGCTGCCCTAGTCTCCCTTCTCACTGTGAAGACCGGAAGGAGACACAGTAACAAAGAGGGTACTGCTACAGACAAGGCACAAAACAAGCTATTCTGATCCAGCCCTTTAAAAGGAGAAAGTCCACAACACTCACTGATACCAACCCAGCAAGGGATTACTTATTCACTAGTACAAAAACAAAAACAAAACAAAATGAAACAAAATCAATAAAACTTAAAAATTAGGTTTAATAAAACCTAAGCCCTCTAGGCCAAGAACTCGAGAGATGAATGGCAAACTCTTGCCAATTGGGAATTCTATCCCACAATGTCCAAAGGCTCAAATGAGTAGAGAGTGCCCATTCTAAGAATCCTAAACCTCCGGCCCCCGGCACTGGTAAGCATTGACGTACTCTACAATGGTGTCTCGATCAGCTATGTCCCCAAGGACCATGCGCTGGATGATGCTGTTGTGCTCCTCTTCTGAGAGATTTTTATATGACACAAGGGGAATGTTATACTTTGTGGCTGGTGAAGGGTCCACTCCCTGAAGCCAAGCATGGTTTTCAATTTCTTCTAAGGAGGCCCTTCTCTTGGGATCTCTCTGTAGCATCCGTGTGATTAGGCTGTAAAAAAAGGTAAATCCATTGTTAAAGCAAACTACTTGCAAGGGTGAGCAATGGTGGATCACTTCATTAACAAAGATACCTATATACTCGAGTATAAGCCGAGTTTTTTCAGCACAAAATTTGTGCTGAGTTTGGGTTTTTCGGCACAAATTTTGTGCCGAGTTCGGGTTTTGCAGCACAAATTTTGTGCCAAAAAAACTGGGCTTATACTCGAGTATATACGGTATTTCCTTTGGAAATCAAAGATAATATATAAATATAAAATATTATCAATAATGGCTAATTAAATTGTATTTTTTGCATTTTATAATTGTATTTGTCATAAAGATAAAAAAAAAATTATTTCCTATACCTATACTATCAATTAAACTAGGTTCCCTAGTGGTAGTGGGGAGGACAGGTGGCAATAATAAAAATTGAATGCCATTCTACTCCTAATTTGTGGTATTTAAAAAAAAAATCATTAAAACAGTGAACGGTATTTAAAATGTCCTAGGGGTGTTGTTAATTAAGTATATGAATATTATGTATGTGTTAATATGAGAATCACTAAAATGAGATTATAACTTCCTAGCTAGTTGAGGGAGAAAAGTCAAATAAGAGAGAAAAATAAAAAACCTCCACCAATCCCAAAAAAAGATAGGATTAAAAAAAAACAACTGAAAAAGACAAACATAAAGCATATTTAAAAGATGGCATCAACACATCTACATCTATCAGTGATCACAATAAATGAAAATGGAACAAACTATCCATTTTTATTAAAAGACAAAAATGATCAGATAGGATGAAAGAAAAATTCAGCTCTAGGCTATTAATATTAAGAAAGAGGTATTTAAAAAAGGAGAATGAAAGGATTCAAGTAAAAGAATAGAAAACATACAGTTACACAAATTATAGCACACAAATACTAACCAAAAGAAGGTGGGTATGGCTAACTAAAAGTAGGAACACAAATTGATTTTGAAGCAAAAAAGCATTACTTTATCTAGAGATAAAGAGGGTCATTACCTCTTTGATACAAACTGATAAAAAAGACTCAATTGACCAGGAAGGTAATTCAGGTTTTCAACTTGTTACCTTAAAACAATCAAATCAAATACTGATAGATCTCCAAGAGTAACAGTAAATCCATCATTACAGTGGAAACATATCTCAGCAACTGACAGAATAAATAGCAAAAGAAACTAAGAATATAAATAATTTTGAACAGCATAATTGAAAAACTTAATCTAAAGGATTTATATAGAACTCTGATTCCATCAATTAAAAAATACCCATTCTTTTCCAGAACAAAAAGACCAGTTACAAAAAGAGATCATAAGCAAGCCTCAACAATTTCTGGAGGAAAAAAACCCCCAAACCTGTACTATATAGATTATATTTCTTGGGCCATAATGCAATTAAGTTAGAAATCAATATTAAAGGTGAGCTTGAAAAATGCCCACACATTTTGAAATTTAGAACATCCCTATGAACAACTCACACATCAAATAACTGAATAATAACAAAAGGATTATAAATGATAGTGAGATGCAGCCAAAATGGCATTAGGAGGCAATTTATAAACTTATATATTTTAGGAAAGGAAATTCATGAGCTAAGGATCCAACATAAAAAAAAACAGAAGTAGCCTATGGAAGTAGGAGGAAGGAAATACACACACAAGAGAAAAGAAAATCAATTTTAAAAAAAGAGTAATTGTAGGGCAGAGCCTGTGACTCAGCTGGTAGGGCGCCGGCCCCATATGCTGAGGGTGGCAGGTTCAAACCTGGCCCCGGCCAAACTGCAATAACAAAAAAAAAAAAAAATAGCCGGGCATTGTGGTGGGCGCCTATAGTCCCAGATACTTGGGAGGCTGAGGCAAGAGAATCGCTCAAGCCCAGGAGTTGGAGGTTGCTGTGAGCTTTGTGACGCCATGGCACTCTACCAGGGTAATAAAGTGAGACTCTGTCTCTACCAAAAAAAAAAAGTAATTGTAAATTAATAGAAGTAATAGGTAGTCCTCTGATAATAAACTAATAAAAGTCAACAAACCTCTGGCAAGACTGATCAAGATAAAAATAGGTGAGGTCAGCAATTGTCAACATTGTAATGAAAAAGGGCAGCATCCCCACAGGTATGATAGACTTAACAATATAATTAGAGGGTATTATAAATACTGGAGGCCAATGAATTTGAAAAATTAGACAAGGCTCAGCGCCTGTAGCTCAAGAGACTGGGGCGCCAGCCACATATACCAGAGCTAGCGGGTCCAAATCCAGCCTGGGCCTGCCAAACAATAATGACAACTGCAACCAAAAAATAGCCAGGTGTTGTAACGGGCACCTGTAGTCCCAGCTACTTGGGAGGCTGAGGCAGGAGAATCACTTAAGCCCAAAGAGTTTGAGGTTGCTGTGAGCTGTGACACCATGGCACTCCGCCAAGGGCTACATAATAAGACAGGACAAGACAGGACAGGAAAATTAGACAAAATGGACAAACTGTTTATAAAACACAGTTTAGCAAAACTGACCCAAGAAAAGGGAAAAAAGCCAAATGTCCTATCATTATTATAAATAATCCCTCTTGGGGGAGACAGAGACAGCTTCTAAGATATTAGGAATTGTTCTATCTCTTAAGCTGTATAATAACTACACGACAGGTATTTATTTTATTACCTACACATTTTTGAATATAAAACAGCATGTTTTAATTTTTTCCATCAAGAGAATAGAGATAATGCTTGAATGTCTAACACACACACAAAGTATGCCTACAGACAGCAACCCTACTTCCATAGGCACAGAATACTAGTAAGGTAACAAAAATCACAAGCACCATCATCAATATTCAGAGTGTTTCCTATGTACTAAGAACTAAGAGCTTTACATATATCAATTAATTTAATTATCACAATAACCCTATAAGGTAGGTCCTTCCACTGGCTATCATTAATAAAAGGAAAAGCCAGTATTTGAATTCAGACATTTTGAATCCCTAAGTTCTTACCCATTCACCTAAGATGAATAGAGAAAAAAATCTGTCAGATTTCCTTAACAGCTGATAGGAGAAACTCAAAACTGCTACTATAGCAAAATTCTTTAGGTAGTGGCTATAATCTCAGCTGGTCACTTCATAAAGTCAATGAAATACTGAACTTCTTCCAATAGTTCTATTCCATTACTGTATTTACTACACATATTCTAGAACCATATAGTATTTTAAATTCCAAGTAATCAACTCTTTGTGGCTGGTTTCTCATAGTCACATAAACCAAAACACAGCTCTTTAGTCTACTGGCAGGAGGAGTGTGAAAATAAAATTATGACAAATACTATGTAAATCCTTAAAAAATGTATACTGGTAGTGTCTATTCAGAAAAGAAAATGCCCTAATACTTCTCTGAAACTTAATTCTAGGTGGTCTTATTTTTTGCTAAGGCAGAGAAAGGTAGTTTCCATGGTAATGTCTTCAAGTGAAGTAACCACCACTCCTAAAGGTTGAACAGGCATGTAATGGATTTCTTAAAAACAGGCATATTTAAGATACAGGCAATTACATTTTATACTCTCATACTAAATTTCAAAGCATATTCTGGGCCAACCCCCCTCAAACACTTTTAGTAGTATAAAATATTAAATTCAAAAATCAAAATGAACCCAGACACATGGCATGTTAATCAATTAAAATTTGTGGCTTTAATGAGTTCTTAAAGTTTCTCCATACTTTTTTTTACTTACTCTTTACACTCCTTAGACACATGGGAGGGTACTGTGTATTTGCAATCCATGATCATTGTCAGTGTTTCACTGTCATTGGCCTCTTGAAAGGGTGGCTGCCCACACACCAACATAAAAAGGATCACTCCCAGACTCCATATGTCTATAAATCAAAGACATATTTTAAAAATCAGACTAGTTAAAAAACCAAAAACACAAAGAGTAAAAGTGAGTTAACATTATTATTTTATTTTTGACAGCCTAAAGCATTTATACGTCAAAGTAAAAACATCCAGGGAGAAAAACTTAAGCCCCAATAGGGCAGGGATAGTATCTGTCTTGCTTCACTGTTTTTATATTCACTTAAGGCCTAAGCAAGTGAAGAGATAAACTAATTCCTTTGTTAATGGACAGAACATCAGCTGGAAAATATCTATCCAGGCTCCCAAGCTAATGGACAACACACTGCTGCTTTTCCCATTAAAATACATACCAGAGATAAAACTAAGATATTAATACTCTGGAACCTAAAAAGGATTTTGCCTAAGGTCACAATTATTTCAGCTGTTCTTTACCTCAATGCTGGTGAGTTAACCAGGTCATGTATAGATAAGAAAATTAGCCGAGCGTGGTGGCTCATGCCTATAATTCTAGCACTCTAGGAGGCTGAGGCGGGCAGATCACTTGAGCTCAAGGAGTTCAAGATCATCCTGAGCCAAGAGGGAGACCCCATCTCTTAAAAAAAAAAATAGTTGGGGCTGAGGTGGGTGGGTTGCCCTGAACTCACAGGTTCAAGACCAGCCTGAGCAAGAGCAAGACCCCATCTCTTAAAACAAAAAAAAAAAGAAAAAAAAAAAAAAATAGCCAGGCATTGTGGTAGGTGCCTGTAACCCCAGCTACTCAGGAGGCTGAGGCAAGAGAATCACTTGAGCCCAAGAATTTTAGGTTCCTCTGAGCTATGATGCCACAGCATTCTACCAAGGGCAATAAAGTTAAGATTCTGTCTCAAAAAAGGGGGGGGGGGGGGAAGAAAATTAAAGCTCAGAGAGGAAAGAAAAATATGGCCATCAATAAGGGAAAAGACCAGTTATGTATCACTTCAGAAACAAAACTAGAGCCACAGTAACCAGGAGGCACTTTTCAGCATAAAAACAGGGGGAATTACTCAATGGAGATATTAAAACACTGGAAAAGGTAGTAAGTTTCCCTTAACTTAGTAAAGCATTCCTGCCAAAGGCTGGGCAAATATCTAATGTTCTGCATACGGCATTCCTGCACCAAACACCTGAAAACCCTCCCAACTCTAGCATTAGACTGCCACAATAACAAACAACTCCCTACTTCTTAGTCATTAAATAAAAAACTAACCCAGATGGAAAATGTTTTCTCACATAAAAAAAAAATGGATGGGCATTTTTTTTTTTTTTTTTTTTTTAAGAAAAAAGGATTTAGGAGAAGGATATCATGAGTCATTCATTCATTCTAGAAACCACAGAAATGATAAACATTCATATGACAAGAAAACAATTCAAGAAGCATTCTAGACCACAAAAGGCTTCAAAGAGAATGGAGGGGCAGACCACATCTGCCTTTGTCATCACATGTTAACAATCAACTGCTGTTTCCATTAAACTTTAAACAATCCAAAATAATGTAGCTTCCATGTCATTTTTCAAGAGAATAAAATGTAATGTCTTTTCTTGGCTCAAAGTAAACAAAGAGGACAACAAAAGCAGAAACTCAAAAGTTACACACAATGCGATTTTTCTATACACACAATAAATTTTACTAAAGGTGCTCCAATGAAAATTAGCAAAACAGATGGGAAAGTCTATTAAAATCAAACCATATACATAAATGATGAAAGGGGTCTAGGGATCAAGGGAGCACTGAGTCCAAACCCTTGGCTGTAGTGTATCCCCAGGTCTCCCTGGCACTGCCTGTTGGATCCGTGGATTATCTGACCTACTGCCCCAGGACAGAAAGCTGGCTCAGCAGTCCATTCCACTCACTGTCACTTCTCTGCCTTGATCTTGGAATCCAGAGGGCCATCCCCATTCAAAATCAGACAGAGTTAATAATGGCAACTAGTCATGCCTATTCTTTTTTTTATCTATCTCTTATTCTTTTTTTATTTTATAATATCCTAGAAACTTTCTTCTTAGTCATGCCTATTCTTTAATTAGCCAGTGAAAAGGATTTTCAACCCTAATTCCAGAAGTACCTTATTAAGATTTTTAAAGGAAATTTATACAGTTTAACTCAAACCTTCTTTGCACAACTTAAACTTGTTTTTGATTACCTGCCCTAACTCCCAAGTTTACAATTATCCTCCATTTATTGCATGTCTTTTTTATTAAAAAAGTTATGTTCTGCAAATTAACTATAAAGAAAATCCCACCTTGCCACTGATGTCCACTATACAATAAGGGGAATCTATCACGTTTTTACTTATAATAAATACCTGGTTGCCCACCCCCAGTGAAGGGAAGATTTAAATGGCTTACAAAAATGCATAAATATTAAAAATATGATTAGTTAAAAGCTTTTTCTTCTATTGTTCAAATATTGATGATGTTCAATGCTACTGTTATAATCATTCCTAACCACTAATACACACGTACAGTAGAGCCTCCATAGTTGACCACCCCCCTACACTGACCACCTCAAGGTAACCTGACTTTCATAGACTGGCCATAAACCACATGTATGTATCAGTACAGTAGACCTAGCTCTTTATCTTGACCCATTTGTTGCAGATTCTACTGTATCTGAAATACAATAAATTCATATCTTTCCATATAAATCCCCAAGCAACAACTTTTATAAAATGAGTTTAGTTACATTATTTCCTCTACCATCTCATATTATTATTGTGGATAAACTAATCTGGTCCTTTACTTTCTGCCTATGCCAAACTGCACAATTATTCAAAGCTGATATTTTAAAAATATAATGGAGCCAGGTGCAGTGGCTCACACCTGTAATTCCAGCACTGAAGGGAAACTGAGGCAGGAAGATCACATGAGGCCAGGAGTTTGAGACCAGCCTGCGCAACATAGCAAGATCCTATCTCTACGAAAGATAAAAAAATTAACTGGGCATGATGGCATGTGCCTCTAGTCCAGATACTTGAGAGGCACCAGGAGAATCACTCAAGCCCTAGAGTTCGAGGCTGCAGTAAACTACGATTGTGCCACTGCACTCCAGCCTGGGCAACAGAGATTTTGTCTCTTAAAAAGATAAAATTAAAATGAATGAATAATATAAGTATCGATTAAAAGCTACCCAGAATACTTACTTGACTAAAGATAACTTTTTCTGTTAAATATCAGCCTTACAAGCAATAAGAAGTCCAATTATTTGGAAGTTATCTTTTCAAGATCATCTATCCTCTGCTTTCTAATGATGTGATGCATGATTAGAAGAGTAAAAAAGAAGGGAACCAACATAAATATATATGGTTTCCATAGTTTAAGGTTCAAATAATTTCTAAACATGGACATGCTTAAGAGATGAGAAACTTAGGAATCTAATTCTGTGCCAAGTAGATTGTTAACCTAAAAAAGCATGTAAACTAGAAAAGAATAGCAATGTAACTGTTTCAAAAAAGGCAAATGACCCTCTCTATGAAACAACATAATTATTCAAGGGGCCATTTATTCCATATATTTTATTTTCCAACTTTTGTCTTTGAATCATTTTAAAGACATCCCATCCTTTGGGATATCTTTTTCATCCCAAAGGCCAAAGGAAAGAGATAAAACAGAGCACAAAACACACAGAGAATGGTATGACTTAAACCAAGTTATTTATAAAGATGTCCCCCATCTTTAAAATAGGAATATTAATAGTAATCTACTTCTCATAAAGCTGCTGTAGGCACTAAAAGGATTAAAATAGAGTCCACGCTAAGTAGTCAGCACAGAGAAAACACCCAAAGGTGGCTGCTGCTGCCCTGTCTGATTCATCTGTGGCAGGCCCTGTTCTGGGCAAAGCAGATACAGAGATGAAGGACAGACGCCCTTGCCCTTCTGAGGCTCCCAGGTCACTGTGGGGTGTGGGGGGTGGGGTCGAGGGAGGGAGGTAGACACAAACAGTTAAGTAGAGGGAGGCACAAAGAGAAGAAAACTAATCAAGAAGGAAGGGAGAGAAGCAGGGAAGTCTTCTTAGTGATTCAGGTGGAAAAAAAAAAAGGTGATGATTCAGAATCTTGGGTCTCCGGAAATAGATGTCTGGTATTATGGAACTAAGAATGGCATCAAGACGGATTATCTATTATTATATTCCTGCACAAATGAGGGAGGGGCATGGTAGCTATCTTAATAAACATTCATTTTAGTGAATTTTTTTTTGCTGTTTTGGTCAGGGCCGGGCTTGAACCCACCACCCCCGACATGGGACTGGTGCCCTACTCCTTGAGCTACAGGCGCCACCCCCATTTTAGTGAATATTTACAATTACCTTTTTCCACTAAAAATAAACCCATACTAATAAAAACTACAAATTCCCATATGTAGACAACAGCCTCAGCCTGAGATCCTAACGTGAGAAGACCATAAATGGGGGACAGGGGTGGAGGATGGTAGAGTAGAAAGTGGAGTGGAGAACTTTGCATTATTTTAATTTTTTCAAAATCTGTAACTATTACAGATGTTAATGATTCTGCTTTCAGGCCCAGCCCCTTGGCCAATAAAAATGGAAAAAACAAAATATCACTTAATAAATGTAATTGCTTTTGTTTAAAAAAACACAACTTTCTGACTCATATAACCATGGACAAGAGTAGATAGGCCATGAAGTCTTTGGTAGTATAGAGGGTAAGAGTCACGACTCCCTCTCACTGGCCACTCTCACGCTAACTGAAAATAAGATCACAAAATGAGAACTAAAGTCTCATCTCTAACACTCACTAAGTTATATATCATAATACCTAGAATTATCTCTAGGGTTGGGGGCGGAGTTTATTTTATTTATTTATTTATTTTTGAGACAGAGTCTCACTTTGTCGCCCTCAATAGAGTGCCGTTGCATCACAGCTAACAGCAACTTTAAACTCTTGGGCTCAAGCTATTCTCTGCCTCAGCCTCCTCAGAGTAGATGGGATCTACTGGCGCCTGCCACTAGGCCTGGCTATTTTTAGAGATGAGGTCTCACTCTGGTTCAGGCCGGTCTCAAACCTGTGAGCTCAGGGAATCCACCCGCCTTGGCCTCCTAGAGTGCTAGGATTACTGGCGTGAGCCACTGTGCCCAGGGATGAAGTTTATATTACAAAGTTCACTTAGGCAAGCTAACAAAAGATGGAGATGAAAACAACATTGGATGAAAAGAACACACTAACCATTCATTTGAGGAAAAGCAAATCTCAAGAGAGGTGGATATGACTACCAAGTGGTTTTCCAAAAAAAAAAAAAAAAACAAACCATTTTTAGGGGTGGGGCCTGTGGCTCAAAGGTGTAGGGTGGTGGCCCCATATGCCAGATGTAGCGGGTTCAAACCCAGCCCTGGCCAAAACCTGCCCAAAAAAAAAAAAAAAAACATTTTTAAAGTGAGTTTTCTATGCAGGCAAAGAGAGTACAGAGATTAGAAAGTAATAAAAATGAGAAGATCAGAAGAAAGGCTTTAGGTGGAAACTTCTATGTTTTCCTTCAGCTCTCTTTTATCAATATAGCCCTAAGTCATGAAAGAAGCAACAGAATTAGAATATTATAAAACTACCACAGATGATGTAGGGGCACCTTTTACGACACCACTTAGAGCTGCCAGGATTTATGCAATCACTATTCAGTTCCAACTGTGGTCACCAGCAACTGACATATGGCCCAATACTAATGTAAAAGGGAATGCTTTTTTAGAATACCAAGAATAAAACCTAGGACCTTTGTTTCTTGTATGATATTCAGAAATCTAATCAATCACCCATCATTTGCCGGTCTGAATTTCATTTACACAGTAAAAAAATTACTCCGAGTTCCTTGAGTACAGAATACGTGCCCTACCCAGCTAATGCCTGCTCACCAGAAGTTTACAGAATGGAGTGAACCCTAAACTAAAAACAGTTTGCCACTATTATTTGAGTGAGGTCCTCCCAACAAGGCAGCAGAAGCAGAGTTCTAGGTGCAGGGATAGGTGGGCACCAGTCCCTCTTAAAAAAAAGTGAGAATGGGGCGGTGCCTGTGGCTCAAGAGTAGGGCATCAGTCCCATATATTTGGGGTGGTGGGTTCAAACCCCAGCCCCAGCCAAACTACAAAAAAAAAAAAAAAAAAAAGTGACACTGAATACCATTATATGATACCTATTTGAAAACACTCTTTTCCCAAACCATTCATCTAAATGCCCCTTGGAGAGTTAAAATAATCAGTGCTGCTCAAGTTAAGCTTGTCTTTTCAAATTTATTTGTGCCTATCTGCACTCTAGCCGGGTCAATGGCCCCACATACTCAAGCGTAGGAGACGCTTCACTCTGACTTCCAGGTAAAGGAGATACTGCCACTTCCACCATCGGCTAAAAATCTTCAAATGCCCCTATTGTAGACCTTCTCCTTTCCTGATGTCTCCCCTCAATGCCTGGAGACCTGATTTCAGCATCCACACAATTAACTATGATTACAGATTTTCTCCTATTTCCCTCCATTACTCGGAGTTCCTTGAATGCAGAATACGTGCCCTACCCCCAGCTAATGCCTGCTCAACAGAAGTTTACAGAATGGAGTGAACCCTAAACTAAAGAGAAAACAGTTTGCCAATATTATTTGAGTGAGGTCCTCCCGACAAGGCAGCAAAAGCAGAGTTCTAGGTGCAGGGATAGGTGGGAGTTATTCCCAAATCTTAAAAAAAAAAAAAAAAAAAAAGCTAAGGAAAAGGAGACTAAGAAGTGCTGGGAGCAGATATCATGGTGTAATCAGTGAAGACAAGCTGTAGTTGTATTCAGCTGTGTAAGCCTTGTGCAAACTTGTTTTTTCAAGTCAAAGAAAACAAAGTTCAAGAAGTCAAAGGGTTATCAATCACACATTTGTGAGACTGCAGACATTCAGATAAACCCAAACAGGACAATCCGCAGACACACTTCCAACTCAGCATTCCTTCATAAATTACTTTACAAACCTGATATTCATACCAGTGAGGAAGTGAACTTTACATATGAAAAGGAAAAGATACACCAGGCTAAGGCACATCATAGTTGGGTGATTTCTTTCAGCATGTCCTAATGAAAAGAGCATGCCTGGGTTAAAGCTTCAGAGACCTGGGTTCCAATTCCATGATGGCCGCTTAGTTTTGTTATTTTGGCCAAGTTACCCAGCTTCTACGAGTCTTAGTTCTCTCTTCCACATCTCTGGCAGTTTATGAGAGAGTGTCTGGACAGTATGTATCACTGCAGGGCCCACATGGACTGACGGACAGTGCTTACGGTACTTCTATGTACAGAAGTGGGACCAGTAGGGAAAAGTAAAGGAAGCTTTATATTTTTTATTCAATATACTTCCCTGTTATCTAAATTACCTTACAAGAATATTTATTTTTTAAAAAGTTAGCTGTGCCTAACAGAATATTATGATGTGATATGTAGGTATTTTAACCAAATAAGCAGAAACATCTTTATAGGAATACCAAGGTAAGAGAAAATGGCCTGAGCATAGTCTCTGAGACAGTGGTTATCAATCTGCAATCTGGGTATACCTGGTTACACAAGGTTTCCTTAAGGGATTCAAAAACCAATCTCACCATAGTGTGAATAGTTATAATAAGAATTATTTTTATTTTAAGCAAAAATAATTGCTTAATTCCTAATTCAAGAGTTAAGAAAATTCAAATATTAAACTTGATGTCTCATAAAAATGTGTTAAACAGTTTTATAAAATGTGATGAAAGAAAAAAACAGGTAGGTTATAGAGACCACAAAGTCTCTGGAAAAACCTCAGAGACTGGTAAGCTTTTTTTTCTGGTGGTTATCTCAATATTGTCATATCTAGGAAGTGGATCTCAAGTCTCGTGAAACCAAGGAAAGGTTCGGGGTAGTGCAGTTGGCCTTATCACGTTCTATTTCCCTGCTTCAGGCCGGATCTGAGAGTACTTAAGGTGAAGGTGACACTAAAGCCTGAGCTATCACGTGGTCACTCGCCATGGGTACATTCCCAGACAAAATCAGTCTGATGCTCTAGCTGTTTCAAAATTCCCACAGCCAGAACAACCCCTCAAGGTATTTCTAAATACCTCAGTGAAGGGAGAATCAGTTACAAATGCATACCTTTCCAAATTGAGAACTTAAAAAGATTGACTGGTACAACTTAAATACCTCCTTTTACCAAATGAAGAGAAAAAACTCTAGTCTTTGTCCAATTCTATGATGGTACTAGTAACACAGTCTAAAATGTCCATATATTAGAAATATGGAAATGTGGCAACAGGGGCCACCAGCATGGCAATATGCAGCACATTCTCCTACAAGGACTTTCAGACCAGAAACTCTCCACAGGGGGGCCCACTGGACAACTGATTCACTATGGACACACAAGGACTTTAAATTAGTTTCTAACAGTGACTTTACATTTCAAAATTCCCACAAGTTTGTGACAAATACAATGCAACTTAATAAGTCTAACTTTGAACTAGAAAGTAGAAACATTTAAAGTTAGTACCAAATCTAAAAATGTACCATTTTATTTGCCTAGTCAAATGTAACTAGAATCATGAATGGTTAGCATTTTATAAATCTGAAGTCTGCACTAACTCAATGATTTAATAGCTAGTGGAGTATTGTGATGTTTTCTTAAATTGATTTTAAAAATATTGAGTCTTCTGCATAAAGTTGAGGTATGCTAACACAAGACAGAATACACCAGCCATTAAAATATCAGTTAATAAGAAGCACCCATATACGGCAATGCATGGCTAGGATTTAAACAGGTTCTCTCTCAAAAAGCATAAAATGTTTCATGAAATGTTTAATGAAACTGTTCTGCGTATGGAAATAAAGTCAAACAGGGTATAGTCTATTAACAGAATATGTATTATCCCAGATTCCCTAAAATGTTTAGGCTTGCCAGAAGACTTCAACTTCCTCCTTTGAGGATAAAAAGAACTTTAAAATAGCAAATTTAATAAAACAAAGTTCAAAATTCAAAATATTAGTTCTTGAAATGTCTGTTTTGCTTAGTTCTCCACACATAACACCTGAATTAGACATGTGGTTTTAAAATGGGTATAATTTGTTCTAGAAATTAAACATACAACCTGGTTGGTTCCATGTAGAATTATAACTTTTCGATTGCTCCTTCAGATTAAAACTTTAGCTAGAGAGTTACCTCAAATGTAACTACCCATTTCCTATTTTTAAAGTTAACACTTACATTTGGGATTATTGCTATTTAATGCCAGTAAGATTCTTCCTCTGGGAAGGCCCCATCATCACCAACACCACAAAAAATCCTATTACCCCGATAGGTAAAAGTAAAAAGATTTATTTCAATTTATACTGCCCTGATCATTTTTGCCTAACTTACACTAAAATTCACCATTTTTAGTGTGCATTTGTCCAAGTTCTGACAAATGTAGTCACATAATTATCACCACAATCAGGATATAAAGCAGCTGTATGACAGAAAAGGTTCCTTTGTGCATCTCTATAGTGAATCCCTGCCCTGCCCCTAACCACAGCTATTTTATGTCCCTATGTTTGTCCTAGAAATGGAATCATACAGCATGTACTTTTTGAAAGCTGGTGTTTTTTAACTAATGCGTTTAAGATTCATCCATGTTGTTGCACAGGTCATGTCAATATGTCAATAATTTTTTATTGCTGAGTAATACTCCATTGCACACGTCTCACAATTTATTCTAGTTTGGGGTGATTATGAATAAAATCACTAAAAACATTTGCATACAAGCTTTTGTGCAAACAAATTTTCATTTCTCTTGGATAAATGAAAATTTAGGAAAGGGTTTTCTAGGTCAATGATGAGTTAAGTACATGTTCATCCTTATTAAAAACTACCAAATAATCTTTCATAATGGCTGCATCATTTTACATTTCCACCAGAAATGTATGAGAATTTCAGCTGCTCCATTCGCATCCTTGTCAGCTCTTGGTATTGTAAGTTTTTAAAATTTTCGCCATTTCAATAGGTGCAGTTTTAACTATTATTTCTAATGACTTAAGATATGAAGTATCTAGATGTTTTTATTTGCCTTGTCTTCTTTGGTGAACTGTTTGTATAAATCTTTTATCGATTTTTTTATTTTTCTGAGACACAGTCTCACTTTATTGCCCTCAGTAGAGAACTCTGGCATCACAGCTCACAGCAACCTCCAACTCCTGGCCTTATGCAATTCATTTGCCCCAGCCTCCCAATTAGCTGGGCCTACAAGTGCCCACCACAATGTCCAGCTTTTTTTTTGTTGCAGTTTGGCTGGGCTGGGTTCGAACCCTCCACCCTTGGTATATGGGGCCAGCGCCCTACCCGGTGAACCACAGACGCTGCCCCTCTTCTACCCATTTTTAAATTGGGCTGCCCTTTAATTAATTACAGAGTTTTGAGAAGTTCTTTGTATATCCTGGAAACAAATTCTTTATTAGATACATGATTTGCAAGTATTTGGTTTAATGGTATATTTCAAGTAGCAGGAGTTAATTTTAATAAAAATCTAACTTATCAACATTTTCTCATATGAGTCATGCTTTTTTTTTTTTTTTTTTGTAGAGACCGAATCTCACTTTATTGCCCTCGGTAGAGTGCTGTGGCATCATAGCTCACGGCAACCTCCAGCTCATGGGCTCATGCGATTCTCTTGCCTCAGTCTCCCAAGCAGCTGGGACTACAGGCGCCCACCACAATGCACGGCTATTTTTTGTTGTTGTTGTTGTTGTTGTTGCAGTTTGGCCGGGGCGGGTTTGAACCCTCGACCCTGGGTATATGGGGCCAGCACCCTACTCACTGAGCCACAGGCGCTGCCCATGAGTCATGCTTTTGATATTGTATCAACAAAATATTTTTGCCTAAACTCAAGTTGTAAAGATCTCTCACTTTTTCGCCCAAAACTTTTATAGTTTTACGTTTAGGTCTATGACCTGTTGAATTTTTATAAATGGTGAGAGGTACTTAACAGTGTTCTTTTGCATATGAATATCCAACTGTTTTGCAGCACTGCTAGAAAAACTGCTTTAGCACTTTTGTTAAAAATGAACTGACCACTTACAGTGTGGGTTTATTTATGGACTTTCTATTCTATTGATCTATTTGTCTACGCTTCTGCCAATACCAAACAGTATTACAGTTTTTATGCTAAGTCCTATATACTCTAATTATTTGTAAAGTTCAACTTTTTCTTCTTTACTGGCTATTCATATAATGTGTTTAATGAGTTATCTTTTCATTTGTCTTCAGGGGAGTTTGCCACTGACTTTTAAGAACTCTTCCTACAGTTAAGAATAGTAATCTCCTATATTACAAGTATGTCCTCATTTTGTTTGCATTATAATTTTGTTTCAAATATATGTGTGCTATTCCCATAAACTATAACCAAATCTATCACCCTTTTTCTTATGATTCCTGCTTAGAAAGGCCAAGATCATATGATCACCTTTTTTGGAGCTTAATTTTTCATATATAAAGCCTAATTCACCTGAAATTTGACATATTACAGAGGTAGAGAACTATCACTCCTTCTTCCTCAAATATTTAATTATTCTAGTCCACTTATTAAATAATTCTTCCTCATGGTTAGAGAGAGAGGTGTCCTTGGGGGCATCAGTCCCTATACTAAAGAGCCACAAAGCTGATAATGTACATTACAGTGATAATGTACATTACAACAATGGTGCGGCATCACTATTTGCCTGGCACCAGTCTAAGTACTGAGAAGTAATCATAATGAGACCTAAGAGGCTGACAATGAAGGGAGAATCTCTAGGTGAGAAAGTACCACCACCCTTGTGTCCTGGGCCTTGCCACAATTCATCTCTGTTCTTGTACTCAGACGGAAAGTAACAACTACCTGGCTTATAAAAGATAGAATATTACCTCCCTCTGAGGATTCTCCTTTTAAAAGAGTTGCTTCCATGGCAAGCAGATACCTCACCTTATGTCCAGAAGTATGCCTAAGCACTGCTTAACTGGACTCCAGGTAGCAAAGAGAGGCATATATCATGTTTTTAAAGTTTCCAATTATAATCTCATGATTCTTCCTCATCTCTTGTTACTGTCAATCAGGGTGCCTGACATTCGGGGGTCCCTATGTTACCTATCAGCTGGATGCTAGAAATACAAATTTACTGAACTTGCTAAAAACTCTAATGTAAAATTAAATAAATAAGGGTCTGAATGACAGCCATGAACAAAATATGTGAGTTTTGTATATGGACTTAGGACAGTCCATTTCAGCTACCCAGGAGTCTTTATTTGCTCGTTTCCTGTGTGTTAAAAACTAATTTAAATAAAATGATCAAAAAGCAGTTCTCTAATTGGTAAGAATCACTGACAGCTAAGGATTCTGAAGATATTTACCTTACATAAAGTAACACAAAACAGTTTTGGAAAGGCTCCCCACCATATGAAAAGTTGCTCCCCTTATCCCTCTAACAACAGCAGTAAAAATCAAAGCTTAGAAAGTTCTCTACCTATTCTTGCCTCTACTCATTAATAAATTCATTTTGATACCGAAGCTAGCCTGTAATCCAAGAAAATTTTATTAGTTTGTTCACTGATACTGATGTCTGTCCTTCGACAGGATGGAGAGCAGATACCTCACCTGCAAACTGATTACTGAGTACAAGATTAGGACTAACCAAAATCCAAAGGGATTTTCTGCCTCTAGGTGGAATATAATGAGACTTCAGCAGACTAAAGATTCTGCTATAAAGTATCCCAGGAATGGAAGAAAAAGTATCCAATGTACTCAGCCCTACTATGAAGCTAAACTATAGCTTTCACATGAAGGCTATAACCCAACTATACTTTAATCTTTGGATTATTAAAAATTCTGTGTGTATCCTTATGAACTAGAATATTAAATAATGATCCCCGTGTAGTCCCTCTTTGTAACCACTAAAGTCCTTCCCTCCCTCCCTCCTTTTCCTTCTTCTCTTTTGTTAAAAAAAAAAAAAAAAACTCTAAAGAAAGCAGAGAGGGGGGCTGGGCACCCATAGCTCAGGGGTTAGGGCACCGGCCACATGCTCCAGGGTGCAAATGCAGCCTGGACCTGCTAAACAAAAAACAATAGCCGGGCATTGTAGCGGGCACCTATAGTCCCAGCTACTAGGGAGGCTGAGGCAAGAGAATCACTTGAGCCTAAGAGTTTGAGGTTGCTGTGAGCTATGATGTCACAGCACTCTACTCTGTCTCAATAAAAAAAAAGAAGAAGAAGAAAGAAAGAAAGCAGAGGGGATTGGGCCCTTCATGTTCTAGGCTGAGTTCTTGGGTTCTGCACCAGTGCATAACCCAGGTTTTATTCATCTGGTGAAGCTTTTAAAAGTGAATCTAGGCTCATATTGCAACAAAAAATAATGTGCTATCTTGCTTCCTCCATAAAAAAACTAAATAAGCTAATGGCTTATTGTATTACAAGTGATTTTACCAGAAACATTTTTTATTTTGCCATTTTTCTCCTATGAAAAATCAATTCTAAATGTCCTTGTCTAAGGTAAAAAGGTTACAAACTCATTTGGAAAAGTTTTATTTTGTAGGTTGAAATCATAGGGGTTTATTTTGTTTGGTTTTTTTTTTAATTCACTATAAACCATAAAATGTTCAATTTTTAACTTTGTTCTTTTCTGCAGAATAAAATACCTAAGGAATTCACAAACAGTGACATGGACCTAAAATTCTCCTCTAGGTTTAGGAAAAGTAAAGATGAAACCAATCTCCTTTCTTCTTTTATACGTAGTGCACAATCCAAACGCTGTAATGAAACTTCTGATAAATGATTGGATTAAATAAAATCCTAGATCTTTGCTGTTGTTGTTGTTATCAATTAGCTCCATCCTGGATGGACAATTGGTGTTTTTCTTAAGGATTCAAAAATACTTCTTTTTAAGGCGTGTTCTTTCCCTTCCTTCCTATTACTTAGTGGGTGATCTTGAGTCAATGGTTACAGTGACTCCTGCTGAGATCCCGTTCAGACTTTGTGTCACCACGGGACCCCTGGTGGTAAAGTTCCACTATCATGCAAGCTTCAGAACCAAGTGGTCTGTGCCTTGCCAGGAATAGCACAATCTGATGGTATAACACAAGACTTCCCAGTCCAGTCCGGCATTTCAGAAATGAAGCCGACATCTGCTCTCTCTGGGTTCCCAGCTAATCACTCTTCATTCTCCATTTTGCCTCCTAGACAGCCGGTTTTTACAACGGACAAGGAATGCTTACAGCAATACCTACCTGTAAAGCAATGATTCCTTGACCGATGCCGATGATTTCCAGATGTCCTGGTGTCTCTTCTCTTCCTGATCTAGCATTTTAACATTTTCTTCAGCATATTTAGGTTTTTACAGTCCAAGTCTTGTCTTCACGAAATGAAATAAGACCCATCGCTAAAGGACATGTACTCCCTGCTTCCACTTATTTGAGATATTTAGATTAGTCAAACCCATAGAAACAGAAAGTAGGATGACAGGTGTCAGGGCTGGGGGGTGGAATTATTATTTTATAGGTACAGAGTTTCAGTTTTGTGACATGAAAAGATTTCTAGGGACAGATGGTAGTGATGAGTTCACAACAGAGTGAAACTACATTACGAACACTCAGAAGTGAAGGTGGTGAATTTTGTTAGGAGCATTTTACTACAATTTTTTTTTTTTCAAACGCTCCCTCATCACCTAATCTGGAGGATTGACCTGTACCTTTCCAAGGCAGCCTGCCCAGCTGGGATGGAAGGGGAGCCTGGTGGAAGGAGATGGCAGGATCGGCTTAGCCTGAACCAGAAGGAGGAACGTATCTGTGTGTTGCTGGCCAGGGAAGGGGGTCCCAGCCCAAATCACAAAACTCAAACACAGGGATGGCAAACATAGGGGGGACATAGACAAGTGCCCATGCACAAGGTGGGTGGAGGAGAGAGCAGGGTACAGCAGCGGCACCCAGATAACAGACAGCTCAAAGGTTGGCAGGTGACAGCAGCACTGTGCGTTAAGGCCTCAAACTGGTGCATGGGGCAGGGCAGATGTCTCAGAAGAGACCAGCAAGATTCTCAGAGCGTGATTAGCATGTCCCCTCCAGGCAGGCTGCAATCAGAGTTAGAGGAAAACTCTGGTGTCCCTAAGGGAGCTTGATGCAAATAAGGAAATAAGGAAGAAGCTCCTGGCTGGACAGATGGCTCACGCCTGTAATCCTAGCACTCTGGGAGGAAGGGGGATCCCTGGCGGTCAGAAGTTACAGACCAGTCTGAGCAAGAAAGAGACCCCATCTCTACTAAAAAACAAATAGAAAAAAATTACTTGGGTTTGGTGGCAAGCACCTGTAGTCCAGTCACTCTGGAAACTGAGGCAAGAGGATCACTTGAGCCTGGGAGTTTGAGCTAGAATGATGCCACTTCATTCCATCCCAGGGCAAGAGTGAGACAGAGAGAGAAAGAGAGAGAGAGAAAAGAGAAAGAAGCTCAAGAAGTTAATATTTTAAAATGTTTTCTGTCTGTTTTGCATTCCTTATTTTATTTTATTTAATCCTCGCACCATTAATAACACTCTCTCACTTATGTTGCACTTAGTAAGTGCCATGTGTTTTTCATAGATTGACTCATTTAATATTCATACAACCAGTAAGTCTGGTTCTTATGCATAGCATTTTATATATTGTATTATGTATGCATCTGTTATATGTACTATCTTACAGATGAGGAAACTGAGGCACCGGAAAGCCATGATACTATAGGTTGGGGATAGGAACTATTATTATCTGAATTATAAGTAGGGAAACTGAGAGTTTCAGAGATTGAGTCACTTGCCCAGGTCAGGCTGGGCGTGGTGGCTCACGCCTGCAATCCCAGCAGGTTGGGAGGCTGAGGCAGGAGGATGACTTGGGCCCAGGGGCTGGAGGTTTCATTGGTTTGTGATTGTGCCATTGTATTGCAGCCTGGGAAACAGAGGGAGACTCTGTCTCTAAAAAATAAAAACAAAAAACCACATTTGTCAGCTCAAGCAATAAGGGGTAGCTTGAGCTTTAAAGCTGGCATTCTGATGCCAGAGGCTGCTGGCACTCACTGGGGAAGACGGACCCCTGGGTGGGCCCCGAGGAGGTGTAGAAAAAAACCACAGCTCAGGTGCACAGTTACTGCCAGAGCTCCCTTAACACTAGGCTGATGACTCCAGAGCAAACTCAAGCCTCATTCCCCACCACCTACCACAGCCACACAGTCCCAAGTGCCTTAGAGACAGAATTGGCCTGATCCAGCCAAGACAGGCTCAGGATGTGGGTGGGCTGGGTGCAGGAGCACCCTGGAGGGAAGCTGGGAGAGGGCAACACCTCACACTGTCTTGCTAGCACACCCAGGAGTAACGCCGCACTGGGTAGACGCCACTAACTAGCTGTTGCAACAACATAAACCATGGATTTCATTTTAATTCCCTTTTCCATTTGAAATTGTATGCCCTCTGGTCTAGCAGGGGGTTCTTGTTCGAGGAAGACGATGCCTTGAGGCTGTCAGTGCTATCAGTTTTGCTCTTTTCTTAAATTGTCCAGAGTTAAAGCATATATTCGTCTATCGTACTTGAGAGCCTGAATCGGAATAGAATATGCTAAATCTTGCACCGAAGTAATTTCTAACACTACATCACATCTTTCTGAGCCTAATGAAAAGAAGTCTCTGCATGGAGAGATTTTTGCCTCGTTATGATAAGGCCTCTGAGATCACGGACCTAGAATTTAAAGAGTTCTGTGTAAGTGGAAGTTCATGAAAAGCAGATAATAGTGTGATCAATGTAAAAACAACAAAGAGGTATTTCTCATTTCCCTTATCTACCCCTCTAAGAGTGAGGGAATCAAATTCTGAGAATGGGTGACCTATGCCATCCAATATAGTGCTTGGAATTTAGCCCACAGAACATTCTAGAGTTTAGTGAATGGTACATAGCAGTTAAAAGGAGTTGGTTTTCTGCCCTACTTGTTAAATGTACTGATTTAGAATTTGAAGCATGAGCACCAACACCATCATAACACTATTCCTGCCACCTTGATGATGAACAGCAACACCCCACACTTTGTCGCATACATTGCATATCATGGGGGAGGGGGGTAGTCTATGTAATTTCTCTGCACTGCAAAGGACAAATAACCATTGTGCAACTAGAATCAGGCCTGTAACCTAAAAAAAAAAAAACTATTTCAATTTTATGGGATTATAAAGAAATTTCAATAGACGTTTATAAAAACTATCAGCTTTAGTACTCTACTTTTTTTGGTAACAAATTTACCAGACTCTCTTAATATCAGAGAATGTAAGGAGATCGTGGCAAAGTTGCAGGCAGAGAAAAAAACTTCAGGTAAGATTTTCCAATAATCTAAAGTAATTTAATACTCTATCATTCTATGCTTTGGTTCAGGGGGTTTCCTATGTTTCAGTAATCTCAGCTTCAGGACATTTTCCCTCTCGTCTACACTGAAAACTGAATTCACCAATTTCTTAAGCATTGGATGATTCTAAAAGGTCTTCTCAGTCTTGGATGCCGTGGAGAAGAGGTTTTTCCTGCATGCCAACCGCTCTCTATACAGTGAGGAGGAGGAATTAAACATTGCAAACACGAGGGCGTCATTATCACTCCAGGAGTATTAATCTCTTTCTCTGTTTCCTGGTTTGTATTTGACGGTCTACGAAGGAACCAGTCCCTAAGCACAGCAGATGATACGGCTGGTTATTTAATTCACAAAATTCCCATGGAGAGTGCTAATCTACAAATGTTCCAACTGAAAAGGAGAGGCTGACTCTGGAAGTGAAAGGTAGGCGGACAGTATGTTCAGAGTCAGGGGCTGGAGTCCGTTTCTCCTGGCAGCCTTCCTACCTGTGCTACTCGGGTCTACTGTGAGCAGCTCTGGAGCAGTCCTATTGTAGCATCCACCATCATGGTGAAAGCTCTTTCCATAAGCAGAACAGAAAGAGCTACAATTGTAATGAGATTTCAACTAGAAACTAGATTTGCCTCCAGGGGCTGAAAGCAGCTTGGTGCACATTAAATTCTGCACGTGGCTGAGATCTGCTTCCTCTTTACTGGATTAGGAAGGTGAATAAAATGCGTATATGGATTTTCAGGTCCTGTATCTGTCATCAGAAGAATATTTCAATATGCCCCATGTAATTATTTAAGAGACAGCGCCAAGAATAACCTAAAAAACCTAACACTTTTAGGTTTACTCAATTTTTACCCAAATACAGCATATAGCATCATTTGTCTATCTTTTATGTCTTGAAATATTTCAAGTTTGGCTTGAGTGAAACAATGAAGATGCTTCTGTCCATTATTTCCTTACTTTCGAGCAACTATTTGTTATGGCTTCTTATTGACAGGACTTCCTAAGGACATCGACGAGGTGTTTCTAGAATTCCCTCGAGGGGCCTTTTAAAAATACAAGTGCCCTAATTCCAGGCACAGTGGTTCATGCCTATAATCCCAGCACTCTGGGAGGCCAAAGTGAAAGGATTGTTGAGCTTAGGAGTTTGAGACCAGCCTGGGCAAGAGCAAGACCTTATCTTTACTAAAAACAGGGAAAATTAGCCAGGCATTGTGGCAGGTGCCTATAGTTCCCGCTACTTGGGTGGCTGAGGCAAGAGGAAAGCTTGAACCTAAGAGTATGAAGTTGCTGTGAGCTGTGATGCCACAGCACTCTACCCAGGCTGACAGAGTAAAACTCTGTCTCAAAAGAAACAAAAAAATACAGATGCCCCAATTCCTACTTAAGTTAAAACAAATTCAAGTTCCTGTGAGTGGGGCTCAGGCCTTTGTATTTGAAAACAAGACCCCACATCATTCTGATGAGCACCCTGGTTGAAATCATTGGCATTGTGAGATTGTGTTTAATAATAAAATATTTTAAAACTTTTAAAATAAATTAAATGATAAGGGATGATGGGGACAAGATTACTTTTTACTCCTTTTGCATAAACCAGGCCTCTTCTACTGGTGTGTGAAAATAAGCAACAATCTGAGGTTTTCACTACTAAGTATATACACATCACTACTAACTTAAATTCTAGTTTGAAGTGTGATGCCATTTTTGAAGCCCAATATTACTTTTCAGTTCATCCACAGATGAGCTCTTAGTTTGTATTTCCAAGGTCCGATTTTCCAGTTTCTGATACTGTTTCCTGTTTGGACATACAATATATACCTAAAATATCTTTAAAGACAACTTCCAGGTTCTCTGAATAGAACCCAACAGAAATACTACAAACTGGTCATAACAAATTATATATGATGTAGATTTTCTTTTTAATTCTATATATCGTCATTGGTTTTTGAAGAACCTGTTTTCTTTTTTGTCTGTTTGTTGTTTGTGTTTTGAGATGTTGTCTCACTCTGTTCCCCTGGGTAGAGTACCGTGGCATCATCATTCCTCGCAGCAACCTCTGGGCTCAAGGGATCCTCTCGCCTCATACTCCCCAAGTAGCTGGGGCTACAGGTGCCCACCACAATGCCCGGCTAGTTTTTCTGTATTTTTCAGTAGAGATGGGGGAGTCTCAAACTACTGAGCTCAGGCGATCTACCCTCCTCAGCCTCCCAGAGTGCTGGGATTTCAGGTTGAGCCCCTGCACCTTACCCAGCTGAAGATTCTGTTTTAAAAGAAATAATTCCTCTTATTATAAATTATAAATATATAATAAATATATTTTATTATATTAAAATTAAATATTATGTTTTATATAATATATATAAATTATATCTATTAATAATATATTTATTATATAATAAATAATGCATAAAAGCTGTTTAAGAAACTCGGAGATATGGGGAAGTAGGAATCATAGGAGACTTAAGCGTCTTAACTGTGTAGACCTTCCTAAAAGCAGAATGGGTTTTTCAGTTTTTAGATAAGCTTACATGTTTAAGAGCAGCCTTTCACCCCTCACTCCCCTTCCCACACATGTAAAATGTTAGAGTATCACAGGGAAAATGAACCTCATAAGTGAGTTTAGTATGTGGTGTAATAATGGGAGACTACAGAGTAAATATTGCCTACCTGTGTCATATAAAAGGTTAGTAAGCCAAGAATTCTTGCTCCTTACAGATGAAAATAAACTGAAGTGTGCCATTCTTATGCTGAGAAAATGTTTCACTAATACATTGTTTTAAAACTCTGAGCTCCAGCTTCTGCTGATGGTAAAGTAGCTTAATAAGACGGACCTCTCTGAGATAATCACAAAATGCGGACAGAGAACAGAACAACTATTTGAACTATTTGGAATAACCAAAAGCAGGCAGACCCTTGAAAAGTCAACTATAGTGAATGAGATTTGCAAGTGTGTGTGTGTGTGTGTGTTTGCATGCATGCCTCTTCCTAATGCCCGTTACTCAGTCAAAAGTCACCAGACCCTTCGGTGTGTTGTCACATACACAATGTAAGGGTATAAGGCACACCTCCTGGGTGAAGGGCTCAACCACACTTTGGACTTCATGTAACAAACACAGACAATGTAACCTAATCATTTGTACACTTATGTTAACCTGAAGTAAAACAAAAAAGGTCACCAGACCTGCAAAGAAATGGGAAAATATGATGCTTAAAAAGAAAATAGTAGTCAATAGAAACAGATACTGAAGGGACTCAGATATTGCAATTCACAAAAAAGGATTTTAAAGCTCATCAAGGAAGGGATCTGGTGGTATCAACAAAACATTTCAAGTCACCTTAGGCACCACTCAGAGATTTCAGGCTTTGGATGATAATACTGATATTAATGATAGACAGTTACAACTTACTGGCACTCATACATGCGGTCAAAGGATTTTCAAGAGTGCCAAGATCATTCAATAGGGAAAGCCGTCTCTTCAACCAGATTTACTGAGAAAATGTGAAGTGAAAAAAACAGAGGTGAACTCTTACATCATATACAAAAATTAACTCACAATAGATTAAAGACCTAAATTTAAGAGCTAAAACAAAAAATTCTTAGAAGAAAATACAAAGGAAAGCTTCATGACTTTGGATTTGGCAACGGTTTCTCAGACACTATGTCAAAGCATAGGCAGTGAAAGGAAAAACAGGTCAGTTAAAGGATGTTTAAAAAACCAACATCAGGGCGGTGCCTGTGGCTCAAGCAGTAGGGTGCCGGCCCCCTATGCCAGAGGTGGCGGGTTCAAACCCAGCCCCAGCCAAAAGAAAAAAAAAACAACAACAACATCATCAACAGGATGAACAGGCAATCCATGAAATGAGAAAAAAAAAAATTGCGAATCATGTATCTCACAAGGAATTAAAATCCAAGATATGAACAGTATAAAGAACTCCTGAAACTCAACAACATAAAAACAATACAGTTTAAAAATAGGCAAAGCTTGAATAAATATTTTGCAAAAGAAAATCTACAAATGGCAAACAAGCATATAGAAAGATGCTCAAATCACTAATTGTTAAAAAAACACACACACACAAATCAAAACCACAGGGAGCTAACACCTCACACTCATTAGGATGGATACTATCCAAAAAAACCCCACAAAAGCAAAAAACAACAACAAAAACAGAAGCAAAAAAACCCAGAAAATAACAAGTGTTGGTAAGGATGTGAAGAAATTGGAAATTTGGTGCATTGTTGGCAGAAATACAAGATAGTGCAGTTACAATGGAAACAGTATGGAAGTTCATCAAAGAATTGAAAATAGAATTATCTATAAACTAGCAACTTCATTTCTGGGTATATATCTGAAAAAATCAAAAGGAGCATCTCAAAAGGTTATTTGTGCATTCATATTCACAGCAGCATTTTCTCAATAGCTAAAAAACAGAAGCAGAGGCTGGGCGCAGTGGCTCACGCTTGTAATCTCAGCACTCTGGGAGTCTGAGGAGGGTGGATCACCCAAGCTTACAGGTTTGAAACCAGCCTGAGCCAAAGCGAGGCCCCCATCTCTCTCACCCTCCCTGCCTCCATCCTCCCCCCTCCCCTCCCCCCCTTTCTCCTTCATCCATATTCTTAGGCTATAATTGGGTTATCGCTTTCATATGAAAGCTATGAATTACTTTCATAGTAGAGCTGAGTACATTGGATACTTTTTCTTCCATTCTTGAGATACTTTGCTAAGAACAATATGTTCCAGCTCCATCCATGTAAACATGAAAGAGGTAAAGTCTCCATCTTTCTTAAAGGCTGCATAATATTCCATGGTGTACATATACCACAATTTATTAATCCATTCATGGGTCTATGGGTACTTGGGTGTCTTCCATGACTTAGCAATTATGAATTGGGCTGCAATAAACATTCTGGTACAAATTGTTATGCTGTGATTTTTGGTCTTCTGGGTATATATCTAGTAGAGGAATTGTAGGATCAAATAGCAGGTCGATTTTTAGATCTCTAAGTGTTCTCCAAACATCTTTCTAAAAGGAAAGTCTTAGTTTGCATTCCCACCAGAAGTGTAAAATTGTTCCCTTTTCTTCACATCCACGCCAACATCTCTGGTCTTAGGATTTTGTGATATGGGTTAATCTTAATGGAGTTAGATAATATCTCAAAGTAGTTTTGATTTGCATTTCTCTGATGATTAAGGATGATGAGTATTTTTTCATATGTCTGTAGGCCGTGTGCCTGTCTTCTTCAGAGAAGTTTCTCTTTAAGTCTCTTGCCCACTCAGAGGTGGGATCACT